>JAPDDN010000262.1:0-66294 GCA_027422405.1 Ptychobarbus kaznakovi
TCAGCTGTCCTGCAAAAGAGAACAAGCAAAAGAGTAACAGAGACAAGTGGAACAAAGTCGACAGAATAGGGGAAGGGGGCAGAATGGTATATGTGTATATATATATATACAGATCTAGACACACAGTCTGCATACAATACTATTCCTATTGACTCGAGCCAGAGGACCAGGCTTCTTATAATGTGCACGCAATGAACCGATATGTTTCTGGAGAGCCCTGCTGTTCACTTTCTCCCCGTGAGCCCCTCTCACACATTTTTATAGATCACTATTAAATCGTCAAATTGTTGGAACTTGGAAAAGTTTCATCCTGCAGACTTTCTAGCAGGTGTGCATTTAGACAGTACATATTGCATATTAAGAGACCTTGAAGCACCAATACAGGCGGTTCGATAGCTGGTAACTGCCTAACTTTAACTCCATTGCAACAGAATGTCATGTTATTAATGGAACAATATTTTCATTGGAGAAATATAAGAGCCAGGTTCTTTTCAGTCACATCTGAAGTGTTATTCTGGACAGACAAATTAAGTCCATTGTCTGTGGTGAAATAAAATTGTATATACAAAATCTCTAACAAATATAGCAACACAGAAAGTGACAATTCAATCACTTGTTGCATATACATGTCAACATATATCGGCCCCCAAAATGACCTTAAAAATAAAAGTCATTAGAAAAGGACAAACGAGATAGCAATTCAATCAAAATTATTCCTCATTAAGCTTCACAGATTTATTTAATATGACAGCTGTTTATTTAAAAAGAATAGAATGCCATTATATTTACTGCTGAAATGCAATTCAAACAGATGAGATTACAGATTTTAAAGAGGATTTGTGGATTTACTACAAGCAAAGCGCTTATAAATTATATTAAAAATATATATATATACACTCACCGGCCACTTTATTAGAGGTACACCTTGCTACTGGACTGGTTGGACCCAGTTTGCCTTCAGAACTGCCTTAATTCTTCGTGGCATAGATTTAAAAAGGTGTTGGAAACATTCCTCAGAGATTTTGGTCCATATTGACATGATGACATCACACAGTTGCTGCAGATTTGTCAGCTGCACATCCATGATGCGAATCTCCCATTCCACCACATCCCAAAGGTGCTCTATTGGATTGAGATCTGGTGACTGTGAGGCCATTTGAGTAAAGTGAACTCATTTAATTTCACATTTTCAAGAAACCAGTCTGAGATGATTTGAGCTTTGTGACATGGTGCATTATCCTGCTGGAAGTAGCCATCAGAAGATGGGTACACTGTAGTCATAAAGGGATGGACTTGGTCGGCAACAATACTCAGGTAGGCTGTGGTGTTTAAAAGATACTCATTTGGTACTAAGGGGTCTAAAGTGTGCCAAGAAATTATCCCCCACACTATTACACCACCACCACCAGCCTGAACCGTTGAGACCATGCAGAATGGATCCATGCTTTCATGTTCTTCATGCCAAATTCTGACCCTACCATCTGAATGTCGCAGCAGAAATTGAGACTCATCAGACCAGGCAATATTTTTCCAATCTTCTATTGTCCAATTTTGGTGAGCCTGTGCGAATTGTAGCCTCTGTTTCCTATTCTTAGCTGACAGGAGCGGCACCCAGTGTGGTTTTCTGCTGCTGTAGCCCATCTGCTTCAGGTTTCGACGTGTGTGTGTTCAGATATGGTATTCTGTATACCTTGGTTGTAACGAGTGGTTATTTGAGTTACTGTTGCCTTTCTATCATCTCTAACCAGTCTGCCCATTCTCCCCTGACCTCTGACATCAACAAGGCATTTTCGTCCACACAACTGCTGCTCACTGGATATTTTCTCTTTTTTGGACCATTCTCTGTAAACCCTAGAGATGGTTGTGCGTGAAATTCCCAGTAGATCAGCAGTTTTTGAAATACTCAGACCAACCCGTCTGGCACCAATAACCATTCCACGTTCAAAGTCACTTAAATCCCCTTTCTTCCCCATTCTGATGCTTGGTTTGAACAGCAAGTCGTCTTAACCACATCTAGATGCCTAAATGCATTGAGTTGTTGCCATGTGATTGGCTGATTAGCAATTTGTGTTACCAAGCAATTGAACAGGTCTACCTAATAAAGTGACCGGTGAGTGTATATAGTTTATGTAACACAAAATATTTTTATTGCCAAGGCTATGAGCTTTAAAGGGATAGTTCACCCAAAAGTTGGTAATTATGTCATAATTTACTCACTCTTAGCTCAAACCACTTTTGGTGGTCTTTCCACCAAAGAAAGCATTTCTTTCTTTGGTGGAACACAAATAATTATTAATTTAATTGTGCTGTTCAACATTGGGGACTTCTTTTGAAAAGCTTTATTTCCATATTTCTTTCACTGATGATGAAAGTAAGACAGACTGATAAAGTTGGTAAAGAATATGATCAGAAAAATGTACATTCTTCATATAAATTATTATGGATATTAACATATTTAAAAATAAAAGTACTAGAAAAATTTAATTCTGGAATTGTATGCCTTTATACTTATTTTTCAGTATCTTATTATTCATTTTAGAAAGAAACAATGAAAATATCATGTCATGTCCATGTAATTATGCACCTGTATATGCAACGAGACGAGTGAATTCAGCTCTTAGAACTCTTGAAATTTTTAGTTGTTTTTGCTTGGCATGTTGTGCTAGACAGAGTATTGGCCAAGTACTAAAGCTTTTTAGTTTATTCAAAATAACTCTAGAATACACTGTCTTGTGTGCTGACTTATACCAACTGTTCTATCAATTTCCACTGCTAAGGTACAGATGTCTGTTGATAGTAATCTAATATTAATTATCCCCAAACCATTTTACCCTCATGGCAATCAGCATGTAAACATATGCTTTTAAAGGCAGAGTTTTTATTTACTACAAAGTATATAACACATACTATCTTATACATTCAGGGGAGAATTCAAATCACTAGCATCGATAAATATTTTACAACCCATCTTTACTCGAGGTCTATATTTGCAGAGCAAGTTAAGTAGCATAACTTACAGTGCTGAAGAAAAATCTTTAAATAAACAATGACCCTGCGCTTGAGTCCAAGGCAATGCCTAATTAACCAACGAGATATAAATTATACCATTTGGAGATGCTCTATTACAAAGAAAACAGGGAAAAGAAAAAATACATCTGTTTGTGCAGAAGATATCCAATTGCATGTGTGATATTTGCAAGATTTAAATAAGCTAATGTGAGTTTGAGGTACAAAACTAAAAGGATAATTAATCCATTAGCAGCCAACCAACCAGAAAGTGATAAACACTCACTACAGTCATCAGAATCACGCTGTGTTTGCTGTGCGCCGCTCATGACGTTGATGCTATCTCTTATCAGGCTCTTGGAGTAATTGTTGTGATATGCCAGCATCAAAGATGCGCGGTAAAACAAGAGGCAAAAGCATGTCTAGAATATCCAGAGAGCCAATTAACAGATATCTGGATGCACTTAGACACCACAGCAAGCATTTTCACACCCTCCTGCGAGCCAAGAAAATGTGCCTTCCATCGATATTCTTCAGCCACTAATTAATCAGAACAAGTCTGTTTGGGACGCTAAAAGAAAAATGGAGTTAACACAAAAGCAAACATATACTAGGCACTGCTGCAGTAGAACGAATCCACAAATCAGTGCTTTTAAAGTAAAAGTAATGCACATTTTTAGGGTTAGTTTAATTAGCATTTAGAGTGTACTAACAGAATGTATTTTATAAAAAAACAAATGCTTTAGCAACATTACATTGACGTGATGAAGAGGGACTCAAGTTACACATTTTGGACAAATAACGAGAATGTTGGAAAATTCATCACGTCTACAGACGCTGAATAAATCATGGAGAACAATGCAGTGTGGAATACACTTCAGGCTTATTATAAATAGTCTTCTGGAAAATGCATCTGTGTATCACAAATAGTACATTTGAGACTGCTAATTCAGAGACAAAACAACAACCCGGCCAAGAGACATCGTCGGTGAGAGGGACTGGTCTGGCAGAAAACTCTTTTGAATAATAAAATTAGCAGATTTATGAGCTAAACCATGTATTTTTTATTAAACATTTTATTAAACTCGTCACAATATAGGCGAAACCTAACTCACACACACTTTTTGTGATGGAGATCAAGATTAAATGTGGTTTACATTCTCCAACACCTTCTGTTCTCCACACAAAGTCTACCTTTTGTTCATATATATGTCCCCTGCAATCCCATCATGCACTCTATCTCTAGTTAAAACCTTAAACTCTGGTGCAAGCACTGCGATTTATACCAGTAATAATGAAAAATATTTTCAGTGATAGTTTTTTTCAAAAAGTTATTTGAAATCTGTACAAGCAAATTACTTTCTCCAGTTTTAATCATATTGTGTGGGTGCTTTTGTGATTGTAGCTTTTCACCTTTTTGGCAGATCAATAAGAGCTGAGAGTATCTATGTTTGGATTTGTGGCTGTAATGTTCCATATAGTGAGCAGGACCATGACAGCAGCCAGTCAGCACATTCACACCGACTCAAAACAAACAACAGAAGAAACAAAAAGTCATACTACAGTGTATTGCAAAAGCCTTGTGGAGGAAACTGGCTTCGGGATACAAAATAATTAAGATTTTTAAATATATACTTAAACCTGCAGCGTAAAAAAAAATATATGGAAACTTGTTATTTTTGTGCAATAAACATATTCACTAAAATTAGTTTAAAAAACACTGTGAACATAACAGGGACAATAAAACAATATTTTGTAAGAAAAGGTAATTTGCTAAGCTTTGTCTAACTTTGTACAACTTTGTCAATTTTTTTTCGAACTTGATATATACTGTTCCTAGTAAAAAAGTAATATATTTAAAATCCATTTATTTCATACCAAGTTCAAATCGATTAACAAGATATTATAACGATATGTCAGTTAATATCTTGTTAACTGACATACGATATGTCAGTTAACAAGATATTAACTGACATATCGTATTTTTATTAAGCACATAAATATGTGAATAGTATACTTGTCTTGACATTTTTTATTTCAAATACATTTTAGTATATTTATTTTTCACAAGGTATACATATGTCTACTGCAAGTTAAAGTTAAAATCTACAGTACAGTACTATCAAAACTTTAAAGTGGGTAAGTTTTTTAATGTTTTTAAAAGAAAACGTTCGGTTACGACTGAAGAGGGAACGAACATTGTGTCAGAAACGCTATGGAGAACGCTTTGTGTGATAAGTCTTGAAACACATGTGAAATCAATCCAAGGTGAAATTGGGACGTCAGAGCGGGTGACGTCACGAACCAGGAAGCTATAAAGCCTGCCCAAACAAAGCTGTCACTAGTTTAAAAAGTCTGAGCAAGTCGCTTACAGGCACGAAGGAGATATGGCCTCTCATCCAAGGCCGTCACCAAGGACTAATTGGGTAACGGATTGCAGGCCGCGGGCCATTATAACCATTTTAAATATCAAAAGTAACACATGGTTATGTCAAAAATATTCGTATGTAATGAATTCTAAAATAATATAACTTGCAACATGCAAGCAAGTAGCAGATGATAAAGAGGAGCATAGAAACATAACAAACAAGAGTGCTTTCAGTATTTAAGATTATCTGAACGTTTTCCATTCAAGAACCGTGAGTGATTTTTCGTCATCTTTACTGTCATTTTTACCATGACACCATAGACAGCGGGAAATCTATCAAGCTGCATCTACGCACGGATCTCTGTTGAAATGGAAGTTACGTGGTTCGTCGTGTCCGTTTTAATCCGCTAAGACATAACTGCCCATGTTTACATTAATTTTGCATCATAAAACCATTTCGAGACGCAAGAACATTAAACCACTTACACGGAGTCGTGCACAGCCGCATGCGTGAGCAGTCTACACAATCAAGCGTGCATCAGCATTTAAAATGAGAGCAGCCTTCTGTTAGTGAGGTTTATATCTTAAATTCATAAATCCACCGCATTCCAAACCACATGCATAATGACTCCGCAGAGCATTTGTAAGGAAAACACAGACTGGCGAGACTGCACACTTCAAGCGTATATCAAACAAATGCGTGTCTCTCTCAGCGCTCCTGCGCAAGGAGGCAAGTTAATCTCCTTGTAACTCGCTCCAACCTTTCCGAACCTTATGAAAGATTACTTTACAGAAGGTTTGAGTGGTGCATGCACTTGCGGAATTGGAAGCAAGCAGCATATGGGTGTTTCTAAAGCAACTCTGCGTCATCGCTCATCCTGTTAAAATCTAAGCCCAGAATTGATTCTGAAATTCTCAGAATCGATCCAGAATCATTTGAGAGAGAATCGCGATGTATTGCCCTAATTCAAATGTCCACCTAATCTCTAACACTTGGCCATTTCTTCATGACAGAAGCGCTGCAACAATTGTAAATCATTGAATATGGACATCAAAATTGCCTTTTACCAAATTCTCCATCAAGTTCAGCCGTTTCCTGAAATAACCTGTTCAGCTTTCCCCTATAGGTGACGCAAATTAAACGAGGGTTCATGACCAGATCTTTCGTTGACCGCCATTTCAGCACTAGCCATCAGAGTGGCTACTAGGACATTGTGAGGTAAGAAACCCTTTCTAATCTATTGTCAGCTCCGCATAACTCTCCGTTTCAAGCATAAACACCTTGATTCCCTTCGACAATTCTCTCCCAATATTGGAACATTGATCATGCAATCCATGATAAATCATGGGTCTTAGCATCTGGCTGGCAAAGTCGACATCACCTCAGATTCCAAGCCATGCCTATCCATCCAAATTCACGGCACTTATTTGGGATACGTTAGCACAGGGAATTCTATTCAGCACCAAGATCTCAAGACTTATCAGGAACCGCTATTGGATTTGTCTTACAAGCATGCAAGCAAACCTCATAGCATTTACCCTATTATACGCCTATCATTTGGAGTATTGAACTCTGTCAGATGCTGCCGGTGGAGCAAAACGTTTCCCTGTCGGCTATCGGCGAGGCTCACCATCTGACTCTGCGGGTAATTAACTCTATCACATGCATGAGAGCTTCACGGTCGAGCAACCTTGAGCTCCCTCTGACTATCGACGAACTTACACGTCCAATGCCGCAAGGGCAGAACCCCCGTCAGATGCTGCGTAAGCCTTCCCGGTTGAGTAAATACGTCTAACAAACACCTTAAAATTGGTGCGAGCCTTCCTGGCTTTTACTTACCCCTTCAAATCCCACGCTTGACGAGGCTCTCCCTTCTGACACCTTGTCTAACCCTGGCCAGAGCCTCCCAGCCAGACAACTTGCCTTTTCCACCCTGCGGCCGGGGGGGGGGGTCACCCATCCAGTCTGCGAGCATCCATCTCCAGTCAGGTGACGGCGAGTGCCTCCCGGCCACCCAACTTTACCTTTCCGTCTTCACCTGTCCGACAGAGAGTCTTGATTTCCCGTCAGACACCGGCGAGAGCCTCCCGGTCAGACAACCTTACATTTTCCACCCCACGGCCGGCGAGACTTGCCCATCCAGACTGCGAGTATTTTCCTCCCGTCGGATGTCTGCGAGAGCCTCCCGGCCACCCAACTTACCTTTCCGTCTTCACCTGTCCGACACAGGGAGTCTTGATCTCCCGTCGGACGCCGGCGAGAGCACTCCCAGCCAGACAACCTTACCTTTTCAAACCTCTTGCTCGACGAGGCTTACCTGTCCAACATGGCGATAATTGAAGCCACCGTCGGACGTCGGCGAGAATCTCCCGTTCAAACAATCTTACGTTTTCAAACCTCTTGCTCGACGAGGCTTACCCGTCCGACACGGCGATTATTGAAGCCACCGTCGGACGTGGCGAGAGCCTCCCAGCCAGACAAACTCATCTTTTCCGTCTGCTCGCACCACAATATCGAACGCCATCGAATGCTACATACCCGATCGTTCAAGAAATCCTAGCTTTCAGTCCACCACCGGCGAGGTTTAACCATCCGACTCGCGAGTATTGATCTCACATTGGATGCCGCAAGAGCCTCCCGGCTGGACAACCTCACCTTTTCCTCCTACGTCAGCGAAGCTAGCCCATCAAACAGGTGAGCACGCCCACCAGTTGGATGACGGCTAAGCATCCCGACCAAACTTTACCTTTCCATCTTCACCTGTCCAACACAGTGAGTCTTGGTCTCCCGCCGGTCGCTGGTGAGAGCACTCCCGGCCAGACAACCTTGCCTTTTCTAGTCCCATGCTGGCGACGCTTACCCGTCCAACACAGCGGGTATTGTGCCCCCGTCGGGTGTCGGCGACAGCCTCACAGCTAGACGACTTACCTCTTCGCCCTTGGTCGACGAGACTGACCCGTTCGACTCAGTGAGTATTGGCCTCCCGTAGAGAGTCGGCGTTGGTCTCAGTCACCCACCTAATTTTCTAGCCATCGCTGCGGTCCTCGTCCGCCCGCCGAACACCATCCAACTGTCTCTGATCCTCAAACCTTTTCCCCCCGCCTGGCGAGGCTTACCCGTTCGATGTCCTGAGTCTCAAATCTCCCATCGGATGCTGCGAGAGCCTTTCCCAGTTCCGGGTTTTCTCTTCTCCCTACTCGTCGGCGAGGCTATCCATCTGGCAGCGTAGCCCTGGTTTCATGTCAGACGTCGACGCTGGTCTCCCGGTGAGCTCCTATGGATGCCGCACCGCGAGTGACGCTCATCCATTCGATGCCGTGAGTCTTGATCTCCCGTCGGATGTAGTGAGAGCCTCCTTGTCTGACGCCCCAAACTCTTTTTATCTGCCTAGCCGATATGACCCACCCATCCGACGACGGGGTATTGTGCCCTAGTCGGAGGCTTCATGGGCCCTCTCGGCCAGTTACTGCCCTCTGTCCTCTGATTAACAGGGGCTGACGGCCAGTAGGGCCTGTACGCCGACTCCGTGAACTATCCCACTGCAGGCAACTCGGGTCCTCCTGGCCAGGGCCTCAACCACGCTGCTCCTCCCTCCCCGACCGGTCGCCCCAAAACCACGCAGTTCACTCCAGCGGTCGGTGGGGCCTACTCATGCATGCAACTGCTCCCTCAGAGCACGTAGGTCCCCCTGGACTACCACACAGGTTACTCCTCGGAACTAGCTCCCGCCAGATCTCAAGCGCGTATTTGGGGGGGATCTTAGTCTGGCGGCTGTTCCCTTCCCCAGGACAGCACGCCTACAACGTATTTCCAAACTCGCCAAATACGCATTACGTTTATCGTGCTAGTAGATGTAAGTGTGAAATCGTGAAATGATGTTTTATTAACAAAGTTCGGGAGGAGCACGTCAGACACCTAGCCTAATCAACACAAGTGGTACGCAATTAAGGTAATCAACACTGGATATAAATACAGCTGACTTACCTCCATTCATTTGATGGTTAAGCAGCATCCCTCCACCACCCCTTCTCCACCAATATCACTAGAATTCTCATCACACCGGGGGGGAACTCTGGGTTCGGGCCATTCCTGAGCTCGGAGCCCTTCCCCAGGACAGCACGCCTACAACGTATTACCATACTCGCCAAATACGCATTACGTTTATCGTGCTAGTAGATGTAAGTGTGAAAGCGTGAAATGCCTATCCATGGCCACCAGGGCTGCCATGGACCGGCCGATTGATCTAGCCGTTTCCTTGGTGGCCCTGAGAGATAAATCTGTGGCCCGACGCAGTTCACAAACTGTGTCCGGACCAATACCCTCGCCCTCATTAAGATCTGCTAATAAATCAGCCTGGTAGGCTTGCAACAGTGACATGGTGTGTAAGCATGCTGCAGCCTGACCAGCCGCTGAATAAGCCTTTCCCACCAGTGCTGATGTGGTTCTCACTGGCTTTGTGGGTAATACCGGGGATCTAGCGGATGAAGATGATTCAGGGGAGAGATAGCTCGCGAGCGTCTCTTCCACCTTCGGCAACTCTCCGTAACCGTGCACTTCTTTATTTAATATAGAGGAATAGTGTGATGTTTGTGTACTATAAACTCTATAAGAAACCGGTTTCTCCCATGATCAGGAAAAAATGGCAATCCCCGGCATTGAGGTTGTGCGTGAGAAAGCAAGAAGCGTTCGTCAAGTCTGCCTTTTGAACGAACGTTCTCCCTCTCTGCTGGCCAATCAATATTTAATTTAGCAATATGACCTCATCAGACCCAAAGAGGGGGTGTGCTTTGCATGTGAAATGTTTCAGAGGGGGTTCAAATTGTACTGCCACTCCACCCCATGCAGGTCCATCACCCTGGTCCAAGACCATGTGGTAGGCCGCCCCATGTCACATCCGTGGCCTGGCATTTCTCAGACAAATGCTAACATGTCAGTGGGCGGCGGCAGAAGGGCACGGGTGGCAGCGTGACGGCTGACATCGGTTCCAAGAGCACTGTGGAGCCGCGGTGCGACATGGACAAATTAACATTATGCAAACAAGGACCTGCCACTGTTGTGTTTACTCACAGAGCACAGACATTGTCATGCGGAATTTATTCACAGCCTCACCGCAGAAACACGACTGTAAAGCAGCACTCAGCAATTAAGTTTTTATCACCCCACAGCCAGCAGCCCCCTGGCCCCCTCCTAGCGTGCACAGCATGTGTGGGCCGATGATTTCAATCTTATTCTGCTTCGCTTTTGTCGGTGCACGGATCAGTAAATACCACAAAGACAAGGCAGAGGGAGGGGGGGAGGATTCTTCATTTTGCGTTACATTGGGATGTCAGTCTGTCACGCATAGGTGATGATCTGATTAGGCTGATGATGTCATTTAAACATTAACGTGAATCAAAACTATTCTTAAATCAAATGACATGCTATTTTGTCATTAATTTTCATGTCTTGAATTGTATATATTTTATGAGAAAAATATTCTTGTGTTGATGGAAAAAGTATTTAAGCACTACATTTTTTTATTTTTTTTAGATTCTGCTACAGAAAATCAAAAATGTAAAAATATATTATATATGTGTTGTGTGTGTGTGTGTGTGTGTGTGTGTGTGTGTGTGTGTGTGTGTGTGTGTGTGTGTGTGTGTGTGTGCGTGTGTGCGTGTGAGTCTGTGTGCGTGCGTGCGTGAGTGCGTGCGTGAGTGCTCGCGTGCGTTTGTATCATTCAGCCTGACAGGGCAGACACGGTTCATATTTACAGTTTTTTTTTTACCAAAAAGCTTTACATTTAATCAATATTTCATTATGTCATATTCACAAATTTTAATCTATTTTAGTCAACAAATATAACACTTTAAATGTGATGACTTAAAAGTATTGAATTTAATAAATTATTATTAATGTTATTAGGGCCAGATTTACTAAAAGCATGCGCCAGCGCAAACCATCTTTTAAAATACTGTCAGGATTTACTAAAGACGCAGAGTTAACAATTAGCGCTGAAAAGGCATGGACAGTTATTTTTGCACTTGTGCTTATTGAATATGTATTTGTATGATGATATGATTTGGCTGTGTCAGAGTTATTTAATGTGTGCATTGTTAGTAAATCATCCGCGGAATTTTCCCCTCCCATCAGTACTTGAATGGCGCTGCTCTGTTTAGAAAATCTGGCCCTATATTATCTAAATGCAAATGCTTAAAACATAAATATCAAGATATAGTTATAAAAAAAAAACTTCCCCCTCCTCAATAGCATTTGTTTTTTTATTGAAAAACGTACTGTTCTTGAAACTTCTGGAAACAAAAAATTAAGCATAGTTAATTAAATGTAATATATCAAAGCTCCCAGTTTTTGTATATAAAAAAAGTGTTGATACATAAGTAAAAAATATGTGATCAAATCACGAAAGTTGATTTGAATCAAATACTCAAACAGTTTTTTAAAAATATAAATTCAAACATATCAATAATATATATGTGACCCTCTCTGTGAAAAAACAGCTAAATTTTTTTTTTTTTCTATATTTACTATTTTCTGCATAAAATCATCCTACATATTGTAAAGAACATTCTGTGAAAATATATTCTTGGTATCTTTAATATTGACTGAGTAAGGCCATGTCAAAGATTGCAATCCTAGTGAAATTAATGCTTGTAATCAAACTTTGATGCTCGTTATCTCAGAATTAGATTTTTAGACTTTAGCCTGGTTTTTACAGAGAGGGTCACATATACACTCACTGGCCACTTTATTAGGTACACCTTGCTAATACCGGGTTGGACCCCCTTTTGCCTTCAGAACTGCATTAATTTTTCGTGACATAGATTCATAGGTGTTGGAAACATTCCTCAGAGATTTTGGTCCATATTGACATGACGCAGTTGCTGCAGATTTGTCAGCTGCACATCCATGATGCGAATCTCCCATTCCACCACATCCCAAATGTGCTCTATTGGATTGAGATCAGGTGACTGTTGAGGCCATTTGAGTAAATTGAACTCATTGTCATGTTCAAGAAACCAGTCTGAGATGATTTGAGCTTTGTGGCATGGTGCCTTATCCTGCTGGAAGTAGCCATCAGAAGATGGGTACACTGTAGTCATATAGGGATGGACTTGGTCAGTAACAATACTCAGGTAGACTGTGGCATTTAAACGATGCTCAATTGTTACTAATGGGCCAAAAGTGTGCCAAGAAAATATCCCCCACATACCATTAAACCACCAACACCAACCTGAACCGTTGAGACAAGGCAGGATGGATACATACTTTCATGTTCTTTATGCCAAATTCTGACCCTACCATCTGAATGTCACAGCAGAAATCGAAACTCATCAGACCAGGCAACGTTTTTTGTCCAATTTTGGTGAGCCTGTGTGAATTGTAGCCTCCGTTTCCTGTTCTTAGCTGACAGGAGCGGCACCCGGTGTGGTCTTCTGCTGCTGTAGCCCATCTGCTTCAGGGTTTGTGTTGGCATACAGAGATGGTATTCTGCATACCTTGGTTGTAACGAGTGGTTATTTGAGTTACTGTTGCCTTTTTATCATCTCTAACCAGTCTGCCCATTCTCCTCTTATGGACCCATGGGGGCAAATACATATTTGATACACTGCCGATTTTTCAAGGTTTACCACTTACAAAGAATGGAGAGATCTGTTATTTTCATCGTAGGTACACCTCAACTGTGAGACAGAATCTAAAAAAAATCCAGAAAATCACATTGTATGATTTTTTAAATAATAATTTATTTCCATTTTATTGCATGAAATAAGTATTTGATACAATAGAAAAATAGAACTTAATATTTGGTACAGAAACCTTTGTTTACAGTTACAGAGGTCAGACGTTTCCTGTAGTTCTTGACCAGGTTTGTACACACTGCAGCAGGGATTTTGGCCCACTCCTTCATACAGGTATTCTTCAGATCTTTCAGGTTTTGGCGCTGTCGCTGGGCAACACGGAGTTTCAGCTCCCTCCATAGATTTTCTATTGGGTTCAGGTCTGGAGACTGGCTAGACCACTCCAGGACCTTGAAATGCTTCTTATGGAGCCACTCCTTAGTTGCCCTTGCTGTGTGTTTAGGGTCATTGTCATGCTGGAAGACCCAGCCATGACCCATCTTCAATGCTCTTACTGAGGGAAGGAGGTTGTTAGCCAAAATCTCGCGATACATGGCCCCATCCATCATCCCCTTAATACGGTGCAGTCGTCCTGTCCACTTTGCAGAAAAGCACCCCCAAAGCATGATGTTTCCAGCCCCATGCTTCACAGTTGGAATGGTATTCTTGGGATTGTACTCATCCTTCTTCTTCCTCCAAACACGGTGAGTGGAGTTTATACCAAAAAGTTATATTTTGGTCTCATCTGACCACATAACCTTCTCCCATGCCTCCTCTGGATCATCCAGATGGTCTTTGGCAAACTTCAGACGGGCCTGGACATCTGCTGGCTTGAGCAGGGGGACCTTGGATTTTAATCCATGACGGTGTAGTGTTACTAATGGTAACCATTGAGACTGTGGTCCCAGCTCTCTTCAAGTCATTGACCAGGTCCTCCCGTGTAGTTCTAGGCTGATCCCTCACCTTTCTAAGGATCATTGATACTCCACGAGGCGAGATCTTGCATGGAGCCCCAGTCCGAGGGAGATTGACAGTCATCTTGAATTTCTTCCATTTTCTAATAATTGCACCAACAGTTGTTGCCTTCTCACTATGCAGTTTGCCTATTGTCCTGTAGCCCATCCCAGCCTTGTGCAGGTCTACAATTCTGTCCCTAGTGTCCTTAGTCAGCTCTTTGGTCTTGCCCATAGTGGAGAGGTTGGAGTCTGATTGATTGATTGAGTGTGTGAACAGGTGTCTTTTATACAGGTAACGAGTTCAAACAGGTGCAACTAATACAGGTAGTGAGTGGAGGATTGGAGGGCTTCTTAAAGACAAACTAACAGGTCTGTGAGAGCCAGAATTTTTGCTGGTTGGTAGGTGATCAAATACTTATTCCATGCAATAAAATGGAAATTAATTATTTAAAAATCATTCAATGTGATTTTCTGGATTTTCTTTTTTAGATTCTGTCTCTCATGGTTGAGGTGTACCTACAATGAAAATTACAGATCTCTCCATTCTTTGTAAGTGGGAAAACTTAAAAAATCAGCAGTGTATCAAATACTTATTTGCCCCAGTATATATAGTACATACACCAGGGGTGTCAAACTCAGTTCCTGGAGGGCCACAGCCGTGCATAGTTTAGTTCCAACCCCAATTAAATGCACCTGATCCAACTAATTAGTTCCTTCAGGCTTATTTGAAAACTATATGTGTGCTGGAGCAGGGTTGGAACTAAACCCTGCAGGGCTGCGGCCCTCCAGGAAGTTTGACACCCCTGACATATTTTCATCTACAGTATGTTTCAACTAAAAACTTTTAAACTTCTAAAAAACATTTTTAGCATTAATTTAGTTGAAAAGATTAACAGTAGTCCTGCAACAAAAAGTGTTAATCTTCTTGTTTTCAAGAGCATTATTCTGCAAATGCTGGACTGCATAGCTGCACAATGTTGTCAAATAAGTGTTGACAACAACAGGCACAGTAACTATGCCTCCCTGTGGTTTCTATGGCAAAGTCCCAATCCATCACCACCCCTGTAACACCCTAGGAACCCTGACAGAAAGATGACAAATGGACCCATCATGTCCTCTATGTCGACCATAGCTGGAGTCCATGAGTCCATGGTGCCGTCACTTAGGCAGTGACATATATATATTATGACACGGGCCCCTACCACTTTAGACAGAATGTTGGTTGAACAAGGGTGTGTATAAGCAAAAGTGTGTGTAGTCGTGCCAGGGGTCTGGATTAATTCTCCAGGGACTCTTGTCAGCTCAGACCCAGTTAGTCCTGTCACCTGGGATGTGCCGCAGCATTCATCAGCTGCACATGTCCGCCCTCACTCCAGGTGTATGAACACGCAATGGCACATTAGGTTCTACGTCTAACCTCACAGCTCAGACAGAAACTGGTTTAAAAACAAACACAAACTTACATTTTTGTCTGTAAATCAGATTTTGATAAAATTATTTTCTTTGTTTCTCTCTGAGCTCCGGGTTAGCAGTTGAACCTAATGCACCAGTGCGTCCTCATACTGCAGTATTCATTATTTATCAAACATAATTTCAGATTATTTCTGATGAGTGCAACCATAGAAATTAATTTCACATTTTATGACAGTCAGTAACTGTTGGTGGAGACTACAGAAATGGACCTGTAGTTGGCGTGAATAAATCATACCTTTCATAAAAAAGTTAGGTTCTGTACTAAATCAACCAATGTGGCATGGTAAAGTATTATAGTTTACATATAATCATTTCAACATATTTACTTAAATAATTACACTGTAATTGTTTTTTCTAAAAACGCTACTGAAAAAAAAACTGTTAATAGGTTAATAGTATGTTCCCGTACTATATACAGGGAAAACTGTAAGAGATCTAACCACACATTTCATGTAATTTTACAGTAAAATGCTGTTAACTGTACAGTTTATAGAAGTACAAAATAACAAATCGATGTATAATTTAGAGGCGAAACCTGCAAATTGATATTCCCAGAATTCCCTGCATGACACTCCACATTTGAAAAAGTATTTTGTTTAAATAATCAAGTTTTTGTTATCAGTTATGTACATGTGGGCTTCATGTTACATATTCTGTTGTCTAATGAGTTTATTGTATATTTAAGTATCATGTGTGTTACCATGATGGTGTTTTGTGTTTGCATGAATGACTCTGTGCACCTTCTATATATTAGAATATACTTCTGCTTGTGGTGAAGCTAGTTGTGATGAGCTTTGATTCTTCATGTGGTTTTTATTTTACCACCTGCATTATTATGGTGGTTGACAGTATGTTAAAGGTACAAACAGATTTTAATAGCAGTGTATGTTATTGAATTTAGTGGTTTACATTCAAATTTCCTTGTTTGTAAATTACAGTTTTATGCTGTAAATTCTACAGTTTTGTTCAGTAAAGGAGTTCAGAATTTTTCTGTATTTTTTACAAAATTAGGCTGGCAACCACAGCTGCCAAAATTAGTTTGTAAAAACAATAAATTTATAAATAAATAAAAAAAAAAAATTTTTTTTCATTGTACACTATTTCTATTATTTCTACTTTACAAAATAAAATTCAAATATTAGTCAGCTGTAATTTTACCTTATACATGTTTATTAGAAGCTTTTCCAAAATAAATGAAACAGAAAAATGATATTGCCATTTGCAATCTATATACACTACCATTTAAAAGGTAAGAGTTTTGGGCAATAAATTGTTTTCGGTATACTCCTTTATTTTAATATACTTTCATAAAACTTCCATTCAGGAAGGATACATTAAATTGTTCAAAAGTGACAGTAAAAACCTTTATAATATTACAAAATATTTCCAATTCTGAAATATTAAGTATCACAACTGTTTTCAACAAATTTGCATATTAGAATGATTTCTGAAGGATCATGTGGCACTGAAGACTAATAATGACAATAGAAAATGTTTTCCAACACAAGTAACAAATAAAATAATAAATAACAAATCAAACTTTAAAATATAGCTATTTAAAATAGAAAACAATCATTTTAAATTGTAATATTTTTCACAATATTACAGCTTTTCCTGTATTTTTGATCATATAAATGCAATATAAAAAGTAGTATATGTGTAAATGAAAAGAGGTGCATTAATTAGGGATAAAGCATCTCTAAAATACATGCAATTGTTTAAACAAATGTAAAAAAAAAATGTAATAAAATTGTAACAATGTTAGTAACACAATTATTTGGCTAATGAGACATGGGGCAACTTTGCCAAGCAACTTTGGTTAATGTTGCCAACACCGGGGCATAGACACAGGGGAGACACAGGGCCCACGGCCGATTTAAAGTATCCAGATAGAAATTTGTTATCCATTCTCAGTGGGAAAGTAACCAAGCAACATTGCAAAAAAGCAAAGTTGCTTGGCAAAATTGCTCTAAAAGTTGACCCATGTATCATCAGCCTAATAGTTTTGCTAAGCCCTACGACTGATTCATTGAAAAGAACTGACTCACGCGAGTGAATTATTCATGAATCAGATATATCGGGGTTTGATGCTAAAAGGTTTGATTGCTGAGATACTGTCATGCAAAATGTAGCTTAATATTGGCAACACGTATCATGCTACAAAATCAAACCACATTTCTACTGAGAAATATAGAGTGAAATAACTAACAGCTTCTCTATTTGTAGCTACACTACTGTCACAGTACAGCATTAGTCCCAAAGCCTTATTGGCTTCCCAAGAATCCATCTTCTGACATTTGACAAGCCTCTGTTTTACATGCCAGAGATGACAAGTCAGCCTTTACACTCTACTAGATTGTGAACAAATGGTTTCATGAAGGGGTGGGCCCACATGTCTGCCTCCATACAGACACCTGCAGCCAAAGGTTAGCCTGCTTTCTGTGAATTAATTTACATGTAACACTCCCCTTTCTCTTTTTCCTCTGCAAAAAGTCTTGAGATGTCATTTCGGCAATGTGTCACACACGGATGCTCTGTTCGCAGCTTTACGCTGTCCTTTAAATGTCAGCGGTGAATGTGTGAGGTCCTAGCGTTGCCGAGTGCTCATGCCCTAAGCCGTGTCAATGAACATGTCACAGTTGCACGGCCCTGTTATGCTTTTCAAGACTGGAAACAATGTTTTACCTCAGACATGCCTGTGCTGCAGAGATACCAGAAATAACCATGTATTCATGAAAATGTCCAGAATGTCAAAATGACGAACTAGCAATAAACTCAAGTCGCTTCTAGAAACTATTGTTTTTCCTCCTATGCAATAGAACCACTATTTGCAAAAAATTGCATATATACATAAAATTTGCTTATATAATTAATTACATTTTTGACTTTCTCATGAATAAAAAAGATACTTTATCGAGTTATTTTCAAAGAACATGAATGATTAACCTGTTCTGATCATGAATGGCAGTGAACATGGTGGTGGAAGTGTTCAGGATAGAGGTTTTTGCCTCTCATCGAGGTCGACTATCAATTTGGGAGTTAAAAAAAAAACCTACTTTCAATTTATTTACTTTTACAAATGTTCCCTAAACTAGCAATTCTTAGCAATATCTGGTTTCTAACTCCAACTCCTATCCCCGGAGAAAAAGACATTCCTTGTTTATTGCTGTTCTAGCAGAAACTATGCCGCATAGCTAAAATATAATGTTAGAAGTCTCATTAAAATGTCATTAGTCTTGGTCTATTGACATTTTGAAAAAGCATTGTTTTCATAGACCTCATCTGAACCGGATTCATTCATGATGACAGGCCATCCTATTAAACAGTAACTGACTTATGTATGGAGCTGGTCAGACGATATCTACATAAACGCATTACGCTCAATGGGTAGGTGCTTGCTCAGAGGATTTCTTGCATTTAATTTTACTACACACGCTGTACACATTTATGTACGAGAAGTGGATTTTAATTAAAATGTAAATTGAAAACTTATTTTTTGCCAAACATTTGCTAAGCATGATTTAGCAAATTTTAACATAAGTTATGTCTGATTTTCAACTGTTGCATTAGTTACGGTACACTTTACTTTGAAACCACTTTCATTAATAAATTACCTGCTCATTTTATAAATAATTATAA
Source organism: Ptychobarbus kaznakovi (assembly GCA_027422405.1). Classification (NCBI taxonomy): domain Eukaryota; kingdom Metazoa; phylum Chordata; class Actinopteri; order Cypriniformes; family Cyprinidae; genus Ptychobarbus; species Ptychobarbus kaznakovi. The sequence continues at coordinate 19,057 of JAPDDN010000262.1, forward strand.
GGAAACGGGAAGTAACATTTAATTAAAAGTGAAATTTTGAAGTAGAAAGAAAGAAATAGTATTTTTTGTAAAAATGCACTCCAAGAATCTGATTTATTTACAACTTCGAAAAAAAAAAAATGTATCACCAACAACCATCAAAAATGTGTGTACTTGCTTACCAAGGAGACAACAGTGCCAGTGAAGAGCCTGCCTGAGATGAAATATGAGGCATGATGTGTGAAGGAAAAAGAAAATCAGGATAAATATCACAGAATATTTTACAGTGTCACATCAATCAGTCATTGTCAAAATATGCAAAAAGTGTGAAAATATTATTTAATTGTGTTGACAAAACATTCTAACAATTATATTAGCCTTGTGAAAGACAAATGAGTAGGCCATGTTATTCCAAGAATGATAAAAATGTAAGAATGTTGTTGAAATGTGATGGTAATATTCATAAAGTTTAAGGGGGGAAAAGACAATTATCCAGTAATGTATGCATAAACACTGTTTAGGACAAATTAAAGTGTGAATATCTAATGATAATTGTGCGCTTTTTAAATAATTTATTTACTAAAATGCACAGGGTCAAAAGTGCTCGCATATTCGGAATAAATGCATGCAATCTCGCATTTCTCTCTACACAAAGAAATAAGAGGCATATTTAAAGGTGGTTCTTGAGTCTTCCTGACCCACATTTGCACACAGGGAATCATCACCAGCTAAACTGACAGTCTAATCCCTATTACTGAATGTGCTTACTCATAAACCCTGACCCACCACGCTCCTCTCGCATGCTAGCTCTCCTCTTCGCTCTTAAAGCGAAGCAAGAGGCCCACTGACACTCATGCCTCAAAGCAAAACGAACGCAAAGCGAAAAGACATGCCCAACAGTCAGCTCGCAAGCAGTGGGTCATATGTCTTTTATCACCCTGTCTTTTCAGAACCATCATAAGAATTTCTAAATTATTTTCACTCTCCAACCTCATAAAACATGTCGTCCAACAGAGAGACCATATTTTCAGTCTCCGCATTAGCCATAGATCTCAACGATCCTGTTTGTAATTATCAATTCATTTGGGAATATGGGATTTTCTTTAAAAATAAAGGATTGTTTTTCTCTCGGACGAAACCACATCACACAGTATCAGACATAGGGCTTTATTGTAGCTTCAAAACCAAGAGAATGGAAACTGAACAATAAGGCGCCACTGATGAAGTCTGCGAGTCCCTGAGGAAGAAAGTTTGCCGTTTGAAGATAAAGTTTTTTTTTTCTCTTGCACTCAAAGGAAAATAAGTTTTGTCAGAGCATCTCAAATGACACATGAAGTCTGGGCAAATCATTTATGAAACACATTTCAAAAAATTACATGGCGTGGGAAGGAAAAAACATACACCCATAATGGAATTCAGAGAAAAAACACAATACTAACACAATAAGCTGGCTCTCACTTCAGCCTGTATGGCACAGACAGTTTGGGACTTTCACGACTGCGTCAGAACTGGTTTAGGAGGCCATTTATCACGGTTATGTCTGTTTCATGGTTTGGACACGGTTATATCAATGCGTGATTTCCAAGTACCCACCAAAGCAACAAGAGAGGCCGTCAAAAGCAAAAAATAAAAGAGCATGGCATTAAGTTTATGTAAAATGTTCCATTGATTCCCTAATAGCTTTTCTCAAACTGGGGACCGGGGATTTGTCTCAAACTGCCAGGTGGTTCATGAAAATGTTTGAACAAAATTCCAAACTAAAAAGCAAAACCATGGCATGCAATAGGATTCACTAAAGAGTTTTAAGCTTTGAATCAAACCACTCAGCTCTAAGATTAATCACAACATTACATCTTCTTGCTTCTTGCTTTGACACAATATGTATTGTTAACAGCGCTATATAAATAAAGGTGACTTGACATCTTCTGATTCAAATAAAGTTTAGTACAGTGGTTCTCAAACTTTTTACACCAAGTACCACCTCAGAAAATATTTGGCTTTCCAAGTACCACCATTATAACCAACATTAAAATGCAGTAGCACTATGCACATTTATAAAAAAAAATATTATTCCTAATAAGAATATGTATTATTGTCACTCTTCCAGGTACTGGTGAGTAGTATAGGCGGTGACGAGATTCATGTCACCAGGTTGTTACAGCAGGTGTAACAGTAGCATCATACTTCTCCCTGTCATCAATGTGAACAGGGGTACTCCGGTAGACTGGTGAGGGGTGGTTCGAGCAGCCATCAGTACCAGAGAAAGTTTAATATCCCAATCCATTTAATTGACTGACACGTACTTCTTCAACATGCTGACCACTGTCCAATTGGCCCGTTCAACTTGACCTGAGGAAATTTGGTGATGGCTTATATGGAGCTTGGCCTGTGTACCCAGGAGTTTCCACACTTCCTGCATGACCTCGGCGGTGAAGTGTGTTCCTCGGTCAGAGTTGACCCTTAAAGGCAGTCCGAATCTTGAGAAGATGTGGTTCGTTAACGGGCAGGATGTCGTTTCTGCTGTATCATTGGGAGCTGAGAGGCACTCTATCTCCTTCGAAGTGGTTCTTTGTGAATTCGGAGTGTTGATTGATGGCAAACCACACATTTGGTGAGACTTGTGCAGGTATTTGTTACCCCGTGTTAACCGTGGCAGAGGTCTTACCCAGTCTATTTGGAGGTTCCGACCATGGTAAGGTCATTCCTTTCCTTTGCAGTGGTGCTCTGTGTTTTGGATTTGGCAGTTGGTTAGATTGTGGCTCGATGCCGTTTCGTCCGATAAGCAGTCCGACATAGTTCACCTTGGTTTTGCACCATTGTCCTTTGTGAAGGTTGATTTTAACTCCTGCTGTTGTCAGCTGGTTTAGGACATGATCGATTTCCTTGAGGTAGTCTTCCACACTTGAGCTTTTCATTATGACATCGTCTACATAGACGAGGTTTCCTCTGATTTTTGGAATTTCTTGGTTGACTCAACTGGGTCATAGGCCATCATGACAATGGTACTTGCTGATTCAACTTGCGATAGTCGATGGTGGGCCGTCATTTACCGTTGGGTTTTAGGACTGGCCATATCGGGGAGGAGTATGTGCTGTTACAGGGCCGGATGACCCCCTTTTCCAGCATGGAGTCAACAATTTCTTGCACTGGCTCATATGACGCTATTGGAATCTTGTACTGCCACACAAACGTGGGTGGCACATTTGGGTTTGTTGGGATGCGCACCGTGTGGATGTTGGTCAGGCCACAATCCAGGGAATCCTTTGCAAAGGAGTCCTTGTACTTGTGCAGAACCTCTTTGAGTCCTTGGCGATCCACTTCATTTGTGGAGGGCATCCGCCTCACTCAAGATCTGTTGAATTTGTGCATTGGACCCGGCGTAGGGTTCCTCTGCAGTTGAGTCATTTGAGGGGCTTTGGGCCCTGATGGTCACCTGTGTATTCTGTCGCAGATTGTATCGAGACAGTGTAGACAGTGAGGTGAGTGTCATCTGTTAGTTCTGAAAGGCAGATGCTTTCTCTGCACACCGGCAGAATGGAAGTGATGGCAATGATTTCATGAGGTTTTGTGAATGTTACGGTGTCGTCGTATTCGTCTGACATTAGCTGGGCTGGTATGGGGCCTATGACAGGTACTGTTAGTTCAAATTCGTGGAACGCCTTGTTGGTGAGCCATCCCAAGTGACTGGCTTTGGGAACGTGGATGTCTTTGGCTGTACAGTTGTTGAACAACACATACACAGCACGAGATGACACTTCAATGAGAGGTGTGGCTTCCAGGGTCAGTCCGAGCTTTAGGCAGGTCCTGGAAGGTTGGAAGAAGCCTAGCTTACTGTTGAGAGTTTGGCCAGGTTGCATGTTGAGGTGGACACTGACACTCTTTCAGTAGGCAGGTATTGTGGCTTCTTGCTCAGTGATCATAGCGCATGCATCTGGCATTGTTTGACAAGATTGCAGGTTCTTGAGGTTGACTGAAGTTGTCAGTTGGTGTGACAGGGGAGCCCATATGATGTCGTTCACGGTATTAATGCAAGCTTTGAGCCGGTCCATGATATCTGCTCCAATGTAGATGTCATGAGGCAGGTCTGGGACGACGAGGAAGTAGTGACTCAGATGTCTATTGTTCCATCGTATGTCCACAGCGCAGATGATCTTGGAAGTGGCTATAGTTGTCGACCAGGGACTGAGAGGGAAGCGGCTGTGCTTAGCGACATGTGGTAGACTCTGGTGTCTTTGCTTCAATGTTTTGAATAACTTCAGGTTGATGGCTGAGGTCTCTGCCCACAGGGCTAGTGCCGCGTCGGACACTGATGTGCGTTGGACATCTATTGCAGTCATGATTCGAATGGGGCCTGTGTTTGATTCAGGCTCTTGCAGTGAGCAGAGGAGAGGATCCTGGTCATTGCTGCTTGAGCTGGGTCCAAGTCCTGGCTTTGATACTGCATCATCAGTCAGTGAATTAGGGGCGGTGTCTGTGATTTGACACCGCGACTCGTTGGAGTCTACTGACTGGCAGGGCAGAGGCTCACGGACTTGTGTCCAAATCTTTAGGTGCTTGAAGTCTATTTGAGGTTCGAAGCGATTAAGCAGATCTTTCCAAATGAGGAGTGGATACGTGTTGAGTGTTGAAATGTATACTGGATGGACGAGGTCCATTGGTCCCACTGTAAGGTGAATTGGGGCCACATGTTTTAGTTGTAGACCCATGTGGGAATATGCTTGGAGGTTCAGTTCGCACCTTTGGAGTTTGAGGTTAAAAACTAAGCCCAGAATTGATTCTGAAATTCTCAGAATCGATCCAGAATCATTTGAGAGTGAATCGTGATGTATAGCCCTAATTCAAATGTCCACCTAACCTCTAACACTTGGCCATTTCTTCATGACAGAAACGCTGCAACAATTGTAAATAATTGAATATGGACATTAAAGTTGCCATTTACCATCACGTTCAGCCGTTTCCTGAAATAACCTGTTCAGCTTTCCCCTATAGGCGGCGCAAATTAAACGAGGGTTCATGACCAGATCTTTCGTTGACCGCCATTTCAGCACTAGCCATCGGAGTGGCTACTAGGACATTCTGAGGTAAGAAACACTTTCTAATCTATTGTCAGCTCCGCATAACTCCCCATTTCAAGCATAAACATGGATGACGGCTAAGCGTCCCGACCAAACTTTACCTTTCCGTCTTCACCTGTCCGACACGGTGAGTCTTGATCTCCCGTTGGTCGCCGGCGAGGTGCTCCCGGCCAGACAACCTTGCCTTTTCTAGTCCAATGCTGGCGACGCTTGCTCGTCCGACACAGCGGGTATTGTGCCCCCGTCGGGCATCAGAAAAAGCCTCACAGCCAGACAACTTACCGCTTCTTCCTTGGTCGGCAAGACTGACCCGTTCGACTCAGTGAGTATTGGCCTCTGTATTCGTCGGCGACCCACCTAATTCTCTGTCCGACGGGCGACGAGGCCTAGCCGTCGCTGCGGTCCTCGTCCGCCCGCTGAACACCATCCAACTGTCTCTGCTATCCTCACACCTTTTCCCCCCGCCTGGCGAGGCTTACCCGTTCGATGTCCTGAGTCTCAATCTCCCATCGGATGCTGCGAGAGCCCTCCCAGTTCCGGGTTTTCTCTTCTCCCTACTCGTCGGCGAGGCTATCTGTCTGGCAGCGTAGTCTTGATCTCATCTCAGATGTCGATGCTGGTCTCCCGGTGGGCTCCTATGCTTGCCGCCCGCAAGTGACGCTCATCCATTCGATGCCGTGAGTCTTGATCTCCCGTCGGATGTCGTGAGAGCCTCCTTGTCGGATGTCCCAAACTATTTTTATCTGCCAAGCCGATAGGACCCACCCGTCCGACGACGGGGTATTGTGCCCTAGTCGGAGGCTTCATGGGCCCTCTCAGCCAGATACCGCCCTCTGTCCTCTGATTAGCAGGGGCTGACGGCCAGTAGGGCCCGTACGCCGACTCCGTGAACTATCCCAATGCAGGCAACTCAGGTCCTCCTGGCCAGGGCCGTAACCACGCTGCTTCTCCATTGGCGGGCAGGGCTCACCCGTCCCAACGCGGTGAATCAAAATCCACTCGTTTAGTGAATCAAAAAGTGGCTAATGTAATATTCTCAAACCAGAGAGATACATAGTTCAATCCGAAGTGGGACGCGCTCTAGCAGATTAACACTATGAAAGGCCTTATATAGAGAAATTAGGAATCCTCTCATTTGTCTCTTTTGCGCTTTAGAGCGGCTTATTTTGACTTAACAGACAAATATTAATTATTTACTGCAGTTAATTTTCTTCTTAACAACAACTCTCATTGAACTCTCATTCTTTCATTCAAAACGCACCGTGTGCCACAAACAGGAATACAGTACAGGACTGAGCATATCAGCAAACTCATAGATAATAACCAAAACAATCCAAGGTTTTTTTTTAGCACAGTGGCTAGATTAACAAATAACCAGACATCACCCGATCTAAATATTCCCTCACAGTTTAATAGTAATGAATTTATCAATTTCTTCACTGATAAAATAGGTAACATAAGAAATACAATAACAAATGTAGATTCTACAGTGTCTAGTACTTCAGCTTCATTTATCGCACCCAAAGAAAAACTGCAGTGCTTTACTACTATAAGACAGGATGAGCTAAATAAACGTATTACTGCATCTAAACCAACAACATGTTCATTAGATCCAGTACCCACTAATTACTGAAAAAGTTGTTACCTGTAGCAGAAGAACCGCTTCTCAATATTATTAACTCATCATTATCTTTAGGTCACGTCCCAAAACCATTCAAGCTGGCGGTTATTAAGCCTCTTATTAAGAAACCACACCTAGATCCTAGTGAAATGGCAAATTACTGACCCATTTCAAATCTTCCGTTTATGTTAGATAAAGTTGTGTCTGCTCAATTGTGCTCCTTCCTGCAAAAAATTATATCTATGAAGAATATCAGTCGGGTTTCAGGCCCCACCATAGCACAGCAACTGCACTTGTTAAAATTACAAATGACTTGCTTCTTGCGTCAGACCAAGGCTGCATCTCATTGCTAGTTTTACTTGATCTTAGTATGGATCATGACATACTCATAGATCGATTACAAAACTATATGGGTATGCAAGGGCAGGCTTTCAGATGGTTTAATCCTACCTGTCCGATCGCTCCCACTTTGTTTATTTAAATGGGGAGTCATCTCAATTATCACCAGTAAAGTATGGAGTACCATAGGGATCTGTCCTTGGTCCTCTGCTATTTTCAATATACATGTTGCCCCTTGGTAATATTATTAGAAAATATGGGATTAGTTTATATTGTTATGCTGATGATGCTCAACTATATATCTCAACGAGACCAGATGAAACTTCTAAATTATCCAAGCTAAAAGAGTGTGTAAAAAATTTTAAAGATTGGATGACCAATAATTTTCTCCTATTAAATTCAGATCAGATTGGACCACAACAGTACACAGAATCTCTTGGATCACAATTTGCAACTATACGTATGTACCGTTACTTCCTCTACAGTCAAAAATCTGGATGTTATATTAGACAGCAACTTGTCTTTTGAAAATCATATTTTGCATGTTACAAAAACAGCATTCTTCCATCTTAGAAACATTGCCAAGCTACGGAACGTTAACTGTTTCTGATGCAGAAAAGCTAGTTAATGCATTCATGACCTCTAGACTGGACTATTGTATTGCACTGCTAGGTGGTTGTCCTGCATCTTCTATAAACAAGCTACAAGTAGTCAAAAATGTAGCAGCAAGAGTCCTTACCAGGTCAAGAAAATTTGATCATATTACCTCAATTTTACAGTCTCTGCACTGGCTACTTATTAAGTTCCAAATCAGTTACAAAATATTATTACTTACCTATAAGGCCCTAAATGCAACCCATTCCCTAAGGTTGCAAAACTCTGGACTTTTGGTAGTACCTAGGATAGTAAAGTTCACTAAAGAAGGTAGAGATTTTTCATATTTGGCTTCCAAACTCTGGAATAGCCTTCCTGATAATGTTCAGGGTTCAGACTGCAACAAGGCGAACAAGACGTGAGGCGTGCGGATCCATGTGCAAGCTTTTATTAATAGACATGGTCAAAAACACAGGCAGGGTCGAACAAATGGCAAACAGGTATATTGAGGGCAAGGCAGATGAGTACTCAAGTAAACGGGCGTGGTCTTCGATCGGCGAACAATATCCAGAGGGTTTGACAAGAGGGGTAATCCAGGTACACAAGCAATGGTCCAGACAGGAGCAAACAGAGTCCAAATGGAAGGCAAAGGGTTAATCCAATATACAAGGCAGAAGGTCAGGAACCAGACAACAAGGCAACACGAAAAGACTAGACTTGAACTAAAATAAGAAACGGAAACTAGGAATGGCTCCGTAAAGCAGCTAACACTCGGAGAGTGATAAACGCAGAACAATACAGGAGACTGAAAAACAAACACAGAAAGGCTTGGTAAGTAGCTAACACTAGGAGAATGCTAAACAATACTCGGCCACTAGATCAGGATCTGAGTGTGTTTTGTGTAGTGTGTGTAATAGCTCTTAGGTGGGCGTGTGATTGGTGACAGCTGTGTGATCAGTGCATTCAGCTGTGTATGTGCAATCAGTGCAATCAGCTGTGTGTGTGTGTCATCAGTGCAATGGATGATGGGAAATACAGTCAAGTGTGATGTGTGGTGTGAGAGTCAATATGATGGAGAGGCGACCTCTTTTGGCAGTCGGACGGAAGGCCACGAACCAGATTCGTGACACAGACACACTCTCTCTGTTTAAATCTAGATTAAAGACACATCTCTTTAGCCAAGCATTCATATAATGCATCTAATAATCTTGTACTGCAGTTATATCTGATCAAACGTACATTATTATGCTTTAAGCTTGGGTTGAATACAATTTTTTTGCTTGGATGGAACAACAGCTACGCTAATTATGACACTATTTGTTTCTCTGTTTCAGCCACGGGATCACAAACTTCAGTCTGGATCCAACCCTTAAATGATCTGAGATGACCAAACACCTGAGAAGAGATGATGCCAACCCCTCTAGAGTTGTAACGATATACTGGTATGACGATATACCACGATATAAACACATACGATTATCATACCGTTTACATTTGCTTATCTACGGTATTGGGAGAAAATAAAGGATGCAGAATCTCACCTGTGCCTAGGCAACAACATTCCACTTAACTGTTCTCTTGCTCCACCCACACGTGCAGCGGAGACAACACCAGAGACCGAGGCCATTATCTCTAATCTATATCCCACGTCGAAATATAAATAAAAATTGTCAGTCGATAAAACAAAATTGTATGGGAATAACGTTACTTTGAATATAGAAAAGAAAAAGAGGAAACGAATGCTTATTTGTCCTCGAGGATAGACAAAGTTCACAAAAACTGTCACAAAGCGGCTGCAAAAAGAGGAAAACACATCGAACATGTGTACCTATATTTCAGAACACCATCCCTCTGTGCAGATACAGTTATGTTCCCAATGAAAAGGTTAAAGCCTTATGATTTCCGTGATGCGGAGAGTGAATCCCAGAATCTGTCAATGACAATTAATTTTCAGTAAGATGGTCAATTAAAACATTTCAATGATGGATTGATGTCAAAAAATCATGCGGTTTGATGAAAATTTGATGAAAAATCAAAAACATGTCTCTCTGTGAGCTGTCAGCGGCGTCACTACATGGTCTAGTGTCTGTGATTATTAAAGCGCAAAAACACTGCTATATGAAAATATAATCTGTTTGTTTTGCATGTCTCTCTGTGAGTGAGCGGCGTTGTGTCGTGTACTACATACTGAGAGAACAATTAATAATCCTTTCAAGTATGCACCCTGGCGCCGCGCCCTCATAGTGTTTAACAGCGCCTATTCTTCCCTCGCTGTCTCTCACTATCTGAGGACAAACACTGAGAGCCTCTCTGACACTGAGAAAACAATTAATAATCCTTTCATCATTTTATTTGAGAAAACCATTGTCAAATACACGGAAAGCTCTTCACTACTTACTGCTCCCTCCTCTAAGCTTCACCGTATTCTTCTCCTCGTGTGATTCTACCCGCAAATAAAAGTCTGCTTAGACGCTTCAAATGCGTATAACTGCCCCCCTCAGTTCACTGCTACCCGTCAAAATAAAAGTCTGCTTTTTAACTCGAAAAAATTGACAGAAATTACGACTGTACTATAATGTAGCTAGCTTCTACTTCTAAAATAATAATTAATAATAAATAGAAACATTTAAGGAATATAATTTCCCCCTCATTTTTATTTAGTAAATCTCTGTTCTGCAGCCCTTTACGAAAACATAAAAAGAAAAAGTATTTACATGATTACATTTTAAGACATTAAGACATTAATTTTAAAGCTGTATGCATTCATTTCATGACTACCATGTTTTTATAGTATATTTATAATATTGTAGTTTATATCATAAAAGTGCAGAATCCAGAAAAATTATATCATAAAGTCAAATTAGAATTTATGAATTGTTATGAATTAGTAATTATTAATTTCTGATTTGTTATAAGTTGTATATAATCTAATGATGAATATAATCAATGAAATTTGAAAAAGCCAATATATAATCTACTTGATTGTTTTTGTTAATTTTTTTCAACCAAAAAAAAACCTGATTTTTTTGAGAAATTTGAAAAAGCACATGCTTCCAAACATTTTTTCAACCAAAATAACCCTGTTTTGATTGTTTAATACCTGATACCGTGATGATACCGTGATATTTTCCGAGATGATTATCTGAATCAAAATCATACCGTTACAACCCTAAACCCCTCAGAGGACGCCAACCCTCAGACAATATACAGAATTAGCAAATGTTGCATAAGTTAAATATATTAAGTTTCTAAAATATATAAATATATTGTAGAAACTTAGTTTCCTTTAAAGCTGCTTTGCAACGATTGCATCGTAAAAAGCGCTATACAAATAATCTTGAATTGAATTGAATTGCCACCAGAGGTCGACCTTCCATTATATTGACTCCCACACTACACAGAATGTTTTGTGTCACTACACACAACATTCTCCATGTTCCATTGCACTGACTAGACTCACCTGCAGCCAATCACACACACACTATATAATAACCACTCAGACCCTTCTCAGATCGCCGAGTATTGTTTAGCGCTTATCGCTTGTTAGCCGATAGCTACATTACAGAGCCATCCCAAGTCTAATCTAGTCATGTTCTATGCCTGATTTATCCATCTTAGCCGGTTTACCTCATCCTGTCTGCTCTCTGCCTGCTTTGGAATTTATTCTGTCTTGGATTATCCCTTTGCCTTTCTGTTTTGGACTTTGTTTGTACCTCGCCTGGACTATTTCCTGTTTGTGGATTGCCTGTTTGCCTCACCCTCTGGATTACGTTCGACGTCGACTGACCCACGCCTGTTTTTGGATTACTCTTTCATCTTGCCTGTGCTATACCTGTTGTTGTAGTAGTCGACCCATGCCTGTTTTATGACCACGTCTTTGAATAAAACTTTGCAGATGGATCCGAACGTCTCTCATATCGTTCACCCTGTAACAGTATCTGTCAGTTTCATAAAATATTTATTTAAATATAGCCTACATTAAATAATTAACTAAGACATCACTAACAGGTAAGTAAAATGTAATGAGTATATAGTCTAATATTTCACGAAATGCTCTTCTCTAGACTTCAATGAGGTAAATTAAATGCTATGATTTTTTTACAAGCTGTTTTAATCACATTTTTCGTGAGTGAAACACTTATTGTGCAATTACATGAGGCATGAGATGTTAATTAATGTTTATTTCACATTAAAACTAGTAGTAAAGAGGAAGGGATGATAGCTCTCTCTCAGAATGTCAAACGTGAGGCGTTTATACAGTGATGTGTCACGCCAATTCAAAGAGCGCCAAAATGCCCATTTATTGTCTGACTGTTTTAACGCATGATTAAAACTTCATACTGAATTTCGTCAAAATGTTGTGAATTAATTACGCATGAGTGTTTTATTCTAAATGTGTCACGTTCATAAAGATGAAATAATTTGCCCTAAAGAGAGACAATTGTCTTTTTAACAGTTGTTTTATTAATTTCTGCATGAACACGTTTTTAATAAATTGAATATAAAAAGAGTGTTTTATTCCTAATAATGTGAAATAATTTGACAAATTGGTTCAAAGAAGAGTGTTTTATTCTGAATAATGAAATAATTTGGCTAAATGGTTCAATAAATTGATTTGACTGAATGATTCAATTACACTCATAAAGATTTGATTAATTCTGAATGAACAGAGTTTTAATAAATTGATAGTGAACAAAAAAAAACTATTTGAATTAATTCTTAAATTAATGAGATTCAAACTCATTTGACAATAATCACTTAAATTAATGAATCACAAGGACAGTCTTTTATCGCCACCTATTGGTGTATGATGAATGAATGATTCAACCTGCAGAAAGAGTCAATTTATTTTCCAGCATCTCATCTCTACTAAATTATTTTCAGCATTGGAAATTAACAAATAAAAATTCTGATGCATGATTGTGACACTTCACTAGCCGGCAAACAAACCCTCCTCCCCTCAAATTTACACCTATGTCCTTGTTATTAAAATGCAGAAGATAATTTGATTTTTCAATACTTTGAATTGTAATTCACTAGCGGCAAACAAACCCTAACCTTAACTCTAATTTGGAAAGAGATCAGTGTTTTATATGAATCCAAAATTATGTTAATTAACCTTCAGAATTTGGAAAGAGATTGCAGAGTTATTGAAAGATGAAATTATGTTATTCTTTAGATTAATAATTAAACAGCCATGTCTGTTTGTGTAAAGATGAACTCATTACTATTAAACAGAGAGGGCACATTACTATTAAACAGAGAGGGCAGAGAGTGACTGCTGTGAGTGATTACAGAGCATGGCAATACAGATGACACTCATTGTCATCCTAATCGCAATCAACATAAGACGTTCTTTGATGATAATACAACTCAACGATGTGCTTCATTATTGCTTAGAGCAGGTCAGATCATGGGCCGCTGCTCTTGCACATGCAAATGCCAGATGCTCTTGTGGAGAAAGTCCCTCTAAAAACAGCTTTGAGACACATTTTACAAGCATGCTGTTCCCCTCTCTTCACCTCTGCTGTCTGATGGATCTGATCTGAACAGCACAGTCCATTAAACGTCGCTCCTGCCTCCCACTCCATTGTAAACCCAGCGAGTAGCTTACAAGAACTCAGACCTGATGCTTTTCTTTATGTTGGGCTCAAGGTCAAGGTCAAGGTTTCTTTATTCGTCACATAATAAATTATACAGGGTATAATCAGAAGTGAAATGTAAATCAAATCAGGTCCGCTCAGTGGACAGTGCAAAAGAATAAAAATAAAAATTAAATAAAAGTAACACAACACAAGAGCATATAGATATATATATAGGGTAAAAAAGAGAATAAAGAGTAAAATGTGCAATAGAATAAAAGGTGCAAAACAAATAAGATGTGCAAAAACAGTATGCTGGGACTTAATAAATAGTAATATGAACAAGAGGGATGAGAGGGATGTGCAAACGGGTTGTACCGGGTATGTACACATAGCAGCAATACGGATGATGAGAATATGAATGTTTTACAGTTAATAATGAGTCTTGTAAATGATTATGAAACTGAGTTTGTGTTAAGGAGCCTGATGGCCTGAGGAAGAAGCTCCTCCTCAGTCTCTCAGTTTTTGCCATCATGCTCCTGAAGCGCTTGCCAGATGGCAGTAAACAGAAAAGATGGTTACCGGGGTGGTTTGAGTCCTTGATTATTTTTGCAGCTCTGCTTTTGCAGTGTTTGAGGTAGATGTCCTGCAGAGAGGGGAGAGCAGACCCTGAGATGCGCTCAGCTAAGCGCACGACTCTCTGTAGAGCTTTGCAGTCCTGGTTTGAGGAATTACCATACCACACTGAGATGCACTGAGTCAGTACACTTTCTATGGCCCCTGAATAGAAAGTTTTCAGGATTGCTGGTGAGACCCTGAATTTCCTCAGCTGTCGCAGATGGTCTTTGTCTTTGCCTGGCTTTCTTAAAAGGGGCTCCCTTTTTTCTGAGCACAAGGCAGATGGATGGAAGCGGAGTGACCACTCATATGATAAATTAAATTCCCATCACTCGGCTCCAGTGAGCTGAAAAGAGGACACTATGTTGAGATGTTTGGACAAATGAAGGCATAGCCCTGCAAAAAGGAAATGCATTTTTGTTTCCTTTTGTCTTTGCCTTTCTTTTTCTATCCCTTTTGCTCATTTCAGACAGTATTGGCAGGTCTATGCAGGGACCCACAAAAGGCCTTTGGCAGTGTTGGGAAAGCTACTTTGAAATTGTAGTGTGCCAAGTGACAAGTTACTCATAATTCAACAAAAGTCAAGCTACTATTTTATTATTATTATAGAAATATTAGGTAGCTATTGAAGCTCTTTTGAGGCTATTTATGGGAAAATATCTGCTAATACAGTACCACTCAAAGGTTCAGGGTCAGTAAGATGTAACGATGCATTAAATTGATCAGAAGTGACATTAGAGATAGTTATGATGTTAAAAAAAATGATTTAAAATAAGTAATTTTTTATTCATTAAAGAATCCCGGACAAAATGTATAATAATTTTTTAAGACATATAAATCAGCAAAATATATAATCTTTTCAATGCTGATAATAATAAGACCATATTGAGCCATTGACCATATCACCATATTAAAATGATTCCTGAAGGATCATGTGACACAAAGTTGATTGCTGAAAAATCAGCTTTGTATCACAGGAATAAAATACATTTTAAAATACATTACAATCGAAAATTGTTGTATTTACTTTATACAGTAATCTACTGTATTTTTATTCAATAAATGCAAATTAGTGAGCATGCTTCTTGCAAAAAATGCAAATGCAAAAAAATGGTACAAACTCCCAACTTCAAAAAAAGAAATGTAAAATTATATAATCAATTTGTGATATCATTAAACAGATACTCTTAGTTGTCAAACATAACTAATAAAATAAGAAATTCCACAATAACTCCCTACTTCCAATGATTAGACGGCTCTTTTCTTCCAAAATCCCATCCTACAAAGACACCATTGATACAGGAGATATCTTTACATAGGCGCAAAAACCCTGTTCATCTGATCCAGACAGGTCAACTAAACCATTGAATGCTCAACATTTCAGCGGCCCATAGAAATAGCCACTAATGAGGAATCCATGCAAAACAAAAAAGGTCAGGGCAACTAAATTAATGAATCAGATTTTTTTTAAACTGGTCTTAAATTGTACAGCAAAAAAAGATGTGACAGACAGGGGTACAAGGGATGAATCAAATTAATAAGTGAATAATTTTCTTATCATTTGATTCAGATAAACTGTTTCATTCACTAAAAGGAAACAGAATCCCCAATGCTACATACAAGAGAGGACAGTTTAAGAAAGTGTTTTTGATAATTGCCTCAGCTTGCTTGGCTTTAAAGCTGCGGGTGCAATGCAATGTGACATAAAAAACAGTGTATTGTCACATTAAATCACTACTCCTAGGAAAGCGTGTTAAAAAAATAACTGGAAAAGCTACACTGTTATGTAACCAGCAGACTAAACTGGCACACATGCAGTTAAGAAAGATACGGCAGCATTGCTACTTTAAGTTAGTTACCAAAAGTATAATTACTGTGATGGTACCAGATTTATAATATTGTACATATACCTTGCACTTGTATACGTGCTGCACTGGTGCAGGCACTGAAGAGTCAGCCACGTTTACAGGTTCCATAAAGCAGCTGGGTGCTGGTATTGTTAATGTGAAATACAGATCCACAACCAGCATGGCATTAACATGGCTTCTGGGACAGGAGTAAAACAGAAAGCAGCACTAGTCTAGTGTACACTTAGCCTATAATTTATAAATAAATAAATAGAGGCATGAATAAATAATACAAATTATAATAATTATAATAAATAAATAAAAAGCCAGCGAAGTAAGATGCAGAGGTGGTTGACGTGTTGTGATAATTCAGTCTCCAGGTGCCAAGCCATGTGTGTGTGAAGTTATGTTGCACTTATGTTGCACCCACTGTGAACATAACAGAGGAAGGAGTGTAGAGGAAAGTCTATGTCATTATATGAGGATTTTGAGACTGTAATGTATAGTGAGGCTAGGCACCTGTGAATATGAAATGTTCTTCTCAGCTGAAAGGTTGGCATGACCATATTCCATCAGTATCTTAGGAGACTTCCCAGCTCATCCGCAATTTGGATCCAGTAGAGCCATCCAGGAATATTTTTTTCTGTACACTGCTGGAAGTTTTTATTGTAAAAAAAAAAAAAAAAAAAAAATTTTTTTCATTGTAAATACCTCATTGTGTCCATTTTAAAAGTATCAGTTTAGGGATAAAATAAAATTTAGCTATTATTTATGCTACCATTCCAAAGTTTAGGGTTGGTAAGGTTCAGTGAAGGCTGCATTCATTTGTGAAATATTAATACAATTTTAAATACCTGTTTTCTATTTTAATATTAAAATATATATAATATTATATAATATATACAAAATTTAAATATAATTTATTCCTGTAATGGCAATGCTGAATTTTCAGCAGTCTGTTACACGATCCTTCAGAAATCAGCCTAAAATGCTGATGTGGTGCTCAAGAAACATTTATTATTATCATATTATCATCTCATTATTACCAAAACTTTCAAATAGAACTTTATGATTGAATCATTTTATTCAAAAACAACTTCAAAGAATGAGGACTGAATTTTAAGACCCAAAAGTACCATAAAAATATAATAAATGTGGCCCATGACTCATGCTATATTAAGACTTTTAAAGCCATATGACAGAAGTATTAGCATCCAATTTGTGAAGAAATCATTCAAGGTGGATCTTTTTAATGAATCCGCTGCTTTAGTTATTAACAAAAAAGTTTAAATGATCCATTCAGGAGTCAGACTGATCCAGTTTGAATGATTCAATTAGTATTTTGAGTGAGTAAAGATTATCAGTAAACAATTTATAGTTCCCCTCCGGGAACTCGAGCTGCATCGAACGCTAGGGGAACGCCTTCAGCGATGCCCGGCGGGAGCGGGCTGACGTGGGTCTGAGGACCGTCGTTTCTAATAGGAGGCTTCTGAGGCAGTCCTGATGCCATGGCCCAGGACTTATGAGGGCAGGCCCCTCTGGGGAAGAGCGGGGTACACCGCATTACATGGTGCCCGTCTCACCTCAGTGCCCTCAGGAGATCAGTTTACTAACCCTGCCAGTGTTCCAGGGCGCAGCGGTCTCCAGCGAGCACTTCTCTCAGTCTCTTCCACCCAGAAATGTAGCGGAGCTGAAAGGCTCGCTGCCCCTTTGGGGTCTCTAGAGCAGCTAGAGTGGCCGTCCCCTGCCGGTCCTCCGCTTCAGGGCACCAAGCTAGCAGCTCTAAGTACACCAGAGGCCAGTCTTGAGAGACTGGTTCCCTTAGTAGACTGTTTGGCAGCGTGGAAAATACTGCCAAATGTGTCTCGATGGGTCATGCACACTGTAGAACAAGGCTAACAAGGCTTTCAATGGGGTCACTCCCATGCTGGTGGGTCCTAATGGAACAAGAAGTGAGCACTCTTCTGAGGAAGGAGGCCATCGAGGTGGTCCTCCTCTAGACAAAGAGTCCGGGGTCCTACAGCCGTACTTCATTGTTCCTGGGAAAGGGGTTGTGTCCTTTTTAGATCTTAGTTAACTGAACCGCTCAGTCATACGACTGAAGTTCAGAAAGCTCTCTTAGAGCAGGTCGTGTCTCACACCAGATCCAAGGACTGGTGGTCACGAGCGATCTAGAAGACGCATACTCCTTCCCCATCACGGGAAGTTCCTGAGATGTGCTTTGGGGGCAAAGCGTATCAATATCGGGTTCTTCCCTTCGGCCTTGCACTCTCGCCCCAATTAGCTCATCAGAGTGGATGGCGGTTCGGCATCGAGATGTCATTCTCGTTCACTTGAAAGAGTTGGGGTTAAGACTTAACATCAGAAAAGTATGTTTCTCCAGTACAGAGAGCCACTTATCTGGGTGTGGTGTGGGATCCGACCAAGATGCAGGCATGTATGTCCCCTGCTCGGATCGAGTCAATCCTCACGTCAGTCAAGAGAGTAAGAGAAGGCCGGTCACTCATTGTCAATCAGTTTCAAAAACTGCTGGGTCTGATGTCAGCTGCGTCCAACTTGATACCTTTTGGCCTGCTGTACATGAGATTCCAACAGTGGTGGCTCAAGACCAAGGGGTTCTCCCCGAGGGTAAACCCACTTCGCATGATCAAGGTCACGCAGCGATGCCTACGTGCCTTAGACATGTGGAGGAAACCCTTGGTTTTTGTCTCAGGGCCTGGTGCTGAAAGCTCCTTGTCGCCGCGTAACGCTAGCGACAGATGCCTCTCTCACCGGTTGGGGAGCGTTCATGAGTGACCACCCTGCCCGTGGTCTGTGGAGTGGTCACCGTCTCACGTGGCACATCAACTGCCTGGAGATGCTGGCCGTGTTTCGAACACTCAAACAAGGGGTGAAGCAGATATGGAGAGTTTGGGCCAGGAGGTGGATCCGTTTGCGACTCGTCAGACATCGCACTGTCCCCTCTGGTTATCTCTGACTCATCCAGCTCCGCTGGGGCTGGATGCTATGGTACAGATTTGGCCGAGGCTTCGTCTGTACGCCTTTCCCGATCTCTCTGCTCACAGGCGTTCTAGAGAGTGTGCCGGGATGGGGTCCATCTATTGCTAAAACCCCGTTCTGGCCGGGCCGAGTATGGTTCTCTGACCTGATTTCTCTCCTCGACGGCTCTCCATGGGGGATTCCCGTCAGGAGGGATCTCCTCTCACTGGCAGCGGGCATGATCTTTCACCCCTGCTCAGAGTTGTGGAAGCTGTGGTTGTGGCTCCTGAGAGGGCACAACTCATAGCCTCTGGTCTCTCAACTGAGGATGCTGAGACCATCCTCTAATCTAGAGCTCCCTCAATTAGGAAACTGTATGCCCTGAAGTTGAGACTCAGGGTGCGGAGACCGCTAGCTTGATCCAGTTAACTGCCCGTTTGGTACAGTGCTGGAGTTCTACCAAGCCCGTTTCTCTGCAGGGTTAGCCCACTCCACCCTGAAGGTCTATGTGGCGGCTATAGTGGCCTACCACGCCCCTCTTGGTGGCCTTTCAGCAGGCAAAACCCTCTAGTTACATGTTTCCTCCAGTGCTGAGGCCAGAGAAGCTTATGCTAAGTGGTGGATCAGGATGCTATCCTATAACCTCGAGTCCTCTGATCTCCCCTCGCCTTTGGGAGTCAAGGCTCACTCAACTCAAGTTATGGCGGCCTTCAAGGCCTTTCCGGTACTGCAACGCAGCAGGGTGGTCTACACCTCTCACATTCGTCAGGTTCTTGACAAAGATTTGTGAGCCACTCTTGGCTATTCTGTTCTCTTGCCATAGCTGTGCTCTTCCATACTAGGCAGGGAATTGCAAGTCTGGCGGCGTGGATATCTTGTTCCCCTAGCGTTCGACGCAGCTCGAGTTCCCGGAGGGGAACGTCCCAGGCTACGTATGTAACCATGTTTCCCAGAGGGAACAAGATGCTGCGTCGCAGGGCCATAATTCCGGCATCCCTACTAGAGCTATGCTTCATTTATAAATGAGGCCATGATAACTGATACAATTATTGCTAAAAAGGCATTATTGTCCATAATCGAAATTCTCTCATCACATTAGCTTTTGTTGCCAAAGCCTGACGGTGATAGATTACACACTTAAAGCAATATTTCACCCCAAGGCGATCCCAATAATAGCAAATCTCATACAAACTCTACAACATCCATTTTATAACATTACACATTTATCAGAATCAGAATCAGCTTTATTCGCCAAGTGTGCGCAAACACACAAGGAATTTGTTGTGGTTTTTAAGAAGCTCTTGGTACATACACGCATACATACATACATACCTATCTGACATGAAAACAGAAACATTTAAAGAGGCTTAACAATAAATAATAATAATAATGTGTATGAAACTGGAACAGAAGATTTATGTACAGATTTGTGCATAATTTACTCTATATATACAGCTTTATAGAAAATATGCATATGTATTTGCATAGTACTTGAGAGAGAGGCAATATGTAATTAATTACAGGCATGAATTACAGAACACAGGTAACAATTCCTGTGTTAGCTGTTTAGGCTGGAGATGACATGGGGAAAAAAACAGTTTTTATGCCTAAATGTTCTAGTGCACAGAGATCTGTAGCGTCTGCCTGAGGGGAGAAGTGCAAACAGGTTGTGTCCGGGGTGAGAAGGGTCTGTGATGATGTTACCTGCCCGTTTCTTCACTCTGGAGTTGTACAAGTCCTGAAGGCTGGGCAGGTGGACACCAATGATCCTTTCTGCTGTCCTAACATTCCGCTGCAGTCTTCTTATATCTGATTTGCTGGCTGACCCAAACCAGACATTTATAGAGGAGCACAGAACCGACTCAATAACAGCAGAGTAAAACTGTGTCATATGGCAGGTGGCAGGTTGAACTTTTTCAGTTGACGAAGGAAGAACAACCTCTGCTGAGCCTTTTTCACGATGGAGTCAATGTGATTGTCCAACTTCAGGTCCTGAGAGATGGTGGTTCCCAGGAACCTGTATGACTCCACTGCAGTCACAGTGCTGTTCATGATAGTGAGTGGGGGGAGTGCAGGGGGGTTTCTCCTGAAGCCCACTATCATCTCTACAGTTTTGAGCTTCTTCAGCTCCAGTTTGTTGTGACTGCACCAGACAGCCAGCTGCTCAACCTCTTGAGTCTGTAAGCAGACTCGTCTCTGTCCTGGATGAGACCGATGACTGTGGTGTCATCTGCAAACTTCAGGAGTTTGACAGATTGGTCAGTAGAGGTGCAGTCATTTGTGTAGAGAGAGAATAGAGGTGGGGAGAGAACACAGCCCTGAGGAGCTCCAGTGCTGATGGTCTGAGTGTTGGATGGGAGTTCTCCCAGCCTCACTAGCTGCTGCCTTTCTGTCAGGAAGCTGGTGATCCACTGAAAGATGTAGGTGGGTACAGAGAGCTGTGTCAGTTTATTCTGAAGGGTGTCCTGGATGATGGTGTTAAAAGCGGAGCTGAAGTCCACAAACAGGATCCTTGCATAAGTCCCTGGTTTGTCCAGATGTTGGAGGATGTAGTGCAATCCCATGTTGACTGCGTCATCCACAGACCTGTTTGCTCGGTAAGCAAACTGCAGGGGGTCCAGCAAGGGTCCAGTACTGTCCTTCAGGTGGGCCAACACGAGCCT
Organism: Ptychobarbus kaznakovi; assembly: GCA_027422405.1. Lineage (NCBI taxonomy): Eukaryota > Metazoa > Chordata > Actinopteri > Cypriniformes > Cyprinidae > Ptychobarbus > Ptychobarbus kaznakovi. The sequence goes on from JAPDDN010000262.1 coordinate 40,354, forward strand.
CTCAAATGACTTCATCACCACAGACGTTAAAGCAACAGGTCTGTAGTCATTAAGTCCTGTGATTTTTGGTTTCTTGGGTACAGGGATGATGGTGGAGCGTTTGAAGCAGGAGGGGACTTCACACAGTGATCTGTTGAAGATTAATGTGAAGATGGATGATAGCTGGACAGCACAGGACTTTGAGGCAGGCTGGAGAGACACCGTCTGGGCCTTTGGCTTTCCTTATCTTCTGTCTCCTGAAGACTTTGCTTACATCATCTTCACAGATCTTGAGTACATGCTGAGAAACAGTAGAGGGGAGGGAGGGAGAGGGTGTTGATGGCTGTGTTGTGAGATGGCCAGAGTGGGAGTGGGGTGTCAGACCAGGCTTTTACTTTTCAAACCGGCAGTAGAACTTGTTCAGGTCTTCAGCCAGTTGTTGATTGGCCTCAGTGCTGGGGGATAGGGTCTTGTAGCTGGTGATGGCTTTCAGGCCTTTCCACGCTGATGTAGGGTCGTTGTTTGAAAGCTGTTTTTTTAGCTTTCCATAGTAGTTTTTTTTGCCACTCTTATCTCCCTATTCAGTGTGTATTTTGCCTGTTTGTACAGGGCTTTGTTCCCACTCCTGTAGGCGTCCTCTTTGGCTTGGTGAAGCTGTTTGAGTTTTGTACTGAACCAAGGTTTGTCGTTGATCAATTTATAAACATTAAGTTAAAATAGTTTACATTCCTCACATTACAAACTTCTTTTTAAGTGGTTGGTTTATAGTATCGCAAAGCCTAGTCATTTTGCAGCATGTTTCTGAAACTTCCTAAGCCACATAAAAAGACATATGGTTTCTCAAATGTCACAAAAATCAATTAGTCACTTTATTGCAAGGTCATTTATATGTGAAGCAGATAATTAAAACTACAGCTCCAGAACAACACTGCTACAAAATGTCAATTAATAATGCAAAACAATGGGAAACAATGGAGATCAGTCAGGATCCTCACGCGATTTAGTTTTTGTTCAGAGGCAATGCAGCTCTGCGTGAAACACATCAAAGGCACTGAACATTAAACAAAGCTAAATTTACCGCATGCTTGGCCCTGCATTTACTAAACATGCAATAACATTCAACAGTCAGATGTTGACTGCAAACATATTGCTTTAATCTTTCATACAGCGCACAAAATATAACAGTGATGTAAATATCTTTGAATTTGAGTTCAGAACATCTTCCAAATATCTTTGACGGAATCTAGTTTGTAAAACTAATACAATAAAAAAATCCTTCAATGATTCAAAACATCAAATGTTATATAAAAGAAAACAGGTTCTAGCAATCATATGGGTTTGATTATGATGATACTGTAAAGGCTTGGAAAACCAGGTCTGGACCACAAGGAAAGTATTCAGAAATTATGACTTCAATTTGTGGTTTCATTATAGAAAAAGGAGACACTTACTCAACTGCCCTAATATGCTTTTCTCTAAGTGCACTAGAAAATCATTAGTGACCTTAGAATATTTGTCTGCCTCTCATTTTGTTTTTTAGCCTGTCATAAAACACAGAGAAACAAACATCATACAAGTATTTTTATTTCAGCATATTATATTCGATCGTATCATAGCCTGGTCACAACCAGAGAGACCTCTGTACATTGAAAGCAATGATTTAGAGACATTGGGTTCTGGATCATCCATCAAAGACAGCTGATCCAATGTTATTGCCAAAGCTGATACTTATGAAATGCGAAATATGAATTGAGTTCTACAGAGGAACATGAACTACAAAAGTAAATAGAATCAAATCTAATTTTAAGTTGAGTTTATACAGTAAAGATACTTTGTTGAAAAAGTATAACAAAATGGTAAATTATTTAAAGTGACAATAGGGAAAAGTGTCTTTTTTTATTCTAAATATAAAATGTAATCACTTCCATATTTTCTTGTCAAAAACAATGTTTTTGAATGATGAACAAGCACGGTGACATAAAAAAATACTAATAATTAATAAACAGAAATACTTTTTATTCCAATTTATATAGCTATGATTAAAATAGGAACACAACAATGAGAAGCTGCATTTGACTATATATGTCTCAATAGAAAGAAGAATTAAATGCTAATGACAAAATATTGTTTTATCAGTTCATACACACAAACAAGCCAAATGAACCAATCCACAAGAATGAATCAGAGTTTCCAATGCTACATTTGAGTTGTTCTTCCCCATTGATTAAATAATACATTTGCTAGTCTACATAAATAAGTTGGATTTGACAACAAGCATGTTGGATTAAAACTTTATATAATCTACAACAGTTGTGCCATATAACTTGAAGCAGGCCTACCTTTCTACCTTTCTACAACAAAACTCCTGGCTGGAATGAATGACGCTGAGTACTTGACGTCACCAATCTTTCAAGCATTGAGCTTGTCCTTCCTGAAGCTAATTCTCAGTGTTCAACTATAAAAACTCTGCATATTTGTGCAGATGGCTGTTTTCTACAGGAGCCTACTGTGTAAGAGAACACAGTGTTGATTCAGAATGTCTGCCAGGGGCCCTGAGCTGAGTTCAGGGGCAAGTGCTCTGGTAACACAGCCATCCTGCACCTGCCTCCCAAACACTTTAACAGGCAATTATCCCACAAAGCAGAACCTATGAAACCACCGGCCAACTCCACACAGAGAATTACAAACTAACAGACAGAGAGAGAGAGAGAGAGAGGCTTTAAAACTTTACTCAAAAAGAAACTAAATAATTGATTTACTTTTCATTTTTTTAATAATTAAAATTGAGGTCTATATGCACCTGGATCCACTTTTTTAGATCACTAACAACATGTTGGAAATTAAAATATTATATATACCATGCCTTGTGAAAGTATTCATACCCCTTCATTTGTTCACATTTTGTTATGTTGCTGCCCTATGTTAAATAACTTGTATCCCCACATCATTCTACACTCCATACACCATAATGGAAAAGCAAAAAAATGTTTTTTAACATCTTTGCAAATTTATTACAAATGAAAAAACTTAAACGATTCCACTGCCTGAGTATCCAAACCCTTATCTGGGACAATTGAAATTTAGTTCAGGGGCATTCATATTGCTCATAGATGCTACTACACTTTGAGTGAAGTTAACCTGTGGTAATTCAGTTGAAGGGTAGTTTGGAGCTTAGGATTAGTTAACTTTAAAATTAAAATGTCCTTATAATTTACTCACCCCCATGTCATCCAAGATGTTTATGTATTTATTTCTTCAGTCAAAAATAAATTAAGGTTAAGGTGCATGTGTTTGTATGTGTATGGCAGATTGTTATGGAACTTAAGATTGGATGCATCAATATTTAAAATAAATATGCATTTAAATTGAAAATAAAATCATAATTTAATAGAAAAACTACTTTATTGGCCATTTTCCATTGTGGTACACTGTTGGCATATGGCAACGTCTTCCTAAATACCCCCCAATTTTATTTTCTTCAAAAATATCTTTTGATGTGTATAATTGAAGCCATTTTATGTAATAAAAACGTATTTGAAAAAATATTTCATGATTAGAACATAATGCATACCATAGAGGATTAAGTTTTGCAATGAACAACAGAGGGGGGGAATGGGTGGGAACTACAGAGGTGGCTCAGGAGGAGGACAAACCTCCGGGAGGGGGACAGCAAACAGAGTCCAAGGGGGTGACGAAGGAGGGAGGAGACAGGAGGGAGGTGGAACAGGAGGAGCCTGGCGGGACCCAGGTCACAGCCATAACGGTGGCCCACGATGGAGCTGACGGAGGGCCGAGCCATGGAGGAGGAATGGCCGCCGACTCCAGGGGGCTGACCAACGGTGGCAGAGCAGGTGGAGGAGGAGCCCGAGGCGGAGACGGAGAGCCTAAGAGCAAGGGAAATGGGGAGGATCCGGGGGACTAAGGCGGACCGAGGCGGAGCAGATGGCGCCGGCGACCGAGGCGGAGATGGGGATCCAGATGGCCACGGTGGAGCCGGAGCGACAGAGGACTGAGAAGGAGCCGAGGGGATGAAGGAGCCAGAGGGATGAAGGGACAAGGCACAGCCGGAGGAGTGGAGTCCCGAGGCACAGGAGGGTTGACGCCAGACCAAGGCTGAGCCGGAGGGATGAGGGAGCCCGGCGGAGCCAGCGGACAGATGAGCCATGGCGGAGAGGATGGAGCTAGGAGCTATAGTGGAGCCGGTGGGTCAACAGGCCGAGGCGGAGTCCGGGCCTTGGAGGCTGAAGGCGGAGTCGAGAGAAACTCCGACCACGGTGACGCTGGAGTCCTGTGTAGCTTGTACCGCATTGATGGTGGGCTGAGGGTGAGCAGAGGGGCTGCCAGACGACAGCGGTGGAGGAGGCAGGAGCAGGTGGGAGGGCGGGCATTTGTGAGCCTCCGGGCTTTTCAGGGCTGAACTCAGGAACGGGAGCCAAAAATGGAGGGCACTCTGGAGGCGTGGGCTCTGGAGGATGCTTTAGGGGAGCGTGCACTGGAGCCCTCCATGGGCTAAACTCTGAAACTGGAGCCCTTCCTGGGCTTAACTGGGGATCAGGAGCCCTCTCTCCCTTGTTGTAGCACAGCCCACGTGCCATACTCCACTCACGCTTAGCCGCGATGCAGGGGGCAGAGCTCCTCTCCACACTCACACCGTCTGCGGCCTATTCTCCCCTATTTTTCCGTGTGTTTGTGTGTGTGTGCATATTGTGATGAGCGTCCCGAACACTCATCAGCGTTGCCCTGGAGACGGACACGAATCACCTGCACCAGCTCATCACGGCGGGATCGGCCACACCTGAGGCTCGTTTGCCCACGGCTAGATAAGCCGTGGGAGGCCCGGAAACGAGGAGAAACGTATCTCCGATATGCTGAGAACTAATGTGCAATCTCTCCTTTCGTTCCAGACGCAAGCGTGTGACCGATCCAGCCCTGCCCGAAGCACAGCACGATCCACCTCGCACCGGAACCCACTTGGAGAGCACCAGAGCACCTCAGCCAGCACACCTTCACTTGATCTCACCTTGTTTGTGAATAAATCCACCCTCCGGGGTATTTATTGAGCTCTCCTTGTCGTGTGATCCTTCCACCGCGCCACAATATATATATATATATATATATATATATGGGGATGCACGATATTTATCGGACAGATAAATTATCGGACAATATGGGTGAAAATGACATCATTCTTATTGCTCCGATAAATAAATGAAATCCGATATCTAGCATACACCGAAGGAAACGGGTGGGTACCCCACTCTGCAGAGGTCCCAGTCCGATCCAACGGCACCCCCGCCGGCTGCGGAGTGCTTGAGGGGTGAGGAACTCCACTTGGGGAAGCCCTCACATTAATCCTCAAATGACCTCTGACTCTACCGGATGCTGTGCCGCCCCAGGTGCCAGAACGAATGCCAGATCGCGGCAGAGGGACATAGCGGAGTCTATAGCGCAACTCCGAGATGGTCATGACCCCACAAGAAGAACATGAACCATCCTCGAAAGCCTCCTCAGCGTGCTGAATGTCCAGACACGTGAGGCAGCGATCGTGACCGTCCTGAGGCGCCAGAAACAGACCACACTCAGAAACGCACGGGTGATAAGACGTCTTTAAAAAAACGCGATCACCCGTGTTACTCTTTTAGAGGAATTCACTCTTTTCAGTGCTGAAGCACGCAGGGGAGCTGGCCTCCGCACACGCCTAGTGTGACTGTCTTCACGGGAACCGCTTTTCTCTCCCGTGAGACCGTGACCACCGCTGCTGCGCTGTAAGGCCCACACTTGCTCGCTGATTCTCACTCGCAGGATAGGAGAGCAGCAGTGATGCACCACCGTTCGGCTCCGAAGCAAAAGGATGATTAATGCGGTGCACCTGCTGCCTCTTATACTCACGCTGTGATCAGCGGCAGCTGGATGCAATGATCGCATGCCAATGTCCATTGGCTCGTTTAGTTACACTCGAAGTGGATAGGTCTCTCTGGCGAGATCCCAATTTCGTCAGTCATCCGACGTGACACGGAGTGACCGACTGAATGGGAACTATGGTTTATCTGCAATCAAAAACTCATTAACCCTTTAAAACCTAAGGGTAAAATAGGTAATTTTCACAGATTTTGTTTATTTGACGTTAAAATTCTAAAAGAATGTGCTATTTTCAAGTGTCATTTTTTTTCAGAAAACAGCTGGCTTTAAAAAAGTACAGTTTTTGACCATTAATGTTGTGTGGTGAGTTTGCAAACATAATTTAAATAGAAAAAAAACTGTACAAAACAGTACAAACAATATATTTTCTGTTTTTTATTTATAAAAAAAGAGAAAAATCATGATCGAAATAATACAACACTTCTTACTTCAAAATTCAACTATATTACATATATAAACAAGTATTTTTGGGACACTGGGTTGCACAGTTTTCATTCAGTAGATTTTTTTGTTCATACATGCACACATTTACACGCACTGACTCATTATAGTGATGCACACACTACATGTGAAAAAGTCTCACTCAGACTGCTCCCAAAGTCTCATCAAAAATCATCCCAATCGACTCTTGTGCTGTTTACTCTTCTTTCACCATGTTTTTGTTTGTTTCGTTTATTATTTTATGCAATTCAAAACTCCGTGCTCCCTATCTCTCCATTCAAATTCCCCTTTCCCGCTCTCCCGGAAATCAGCTGTCATTTATCGTCGGAGCGCAAGAAATTACCGTAATAATGCATATATTGCCAAAAAAGCAAATTTTGTCTGCTGTCAGGAGCAATTTGAATTATTAGATGTTGCAAACGGTTGAAGAGTTATGGTAACATAAATACAGCTTGGTTTTAATGTGTCGGCGCCGACACAGCCGGTGTCCTGGCATTTTATCCTACCTGTCAGATTTTCCTACCTTGGCTTACTGCGCATGCGCACATCAATGTTGCATCCTTTTTTCTCAAGCTGAACAATAATATTTAATGTATCTGCATTATTATAAGGAGTAGGTTTAGGGTTGAGGTAGGTGTACACATTAATAAAAAATAATTTAACAGGTAGAATGGGAGGTAGCAAGACGGGCACTGTCTGGCACCCGTGTCCGGACCTGTGGAAAATCCACGTATGGAGGAGGTTCTAGGTGACCTACCCCAGGAGGTAGCACTAACTATCGCTTCAGCACGTGCATCATCCACAAGACAGGCCTATGCTCTGAAGTGGAACCTGTTCTTCAAATGGTGTTCCTCCCAACAGGGGGACCCCCGGAGATATTCGATCAGAGCTGTGCTTTCCTTTTTGCAACAAGGGTTGGAGCGTAGACTGTCCCCTTCCACGCTTAAGGTTTATGTGGCCGCTATTTCCACTCACCCCGACCCCGTAGAGGGGAAGTCGGTGGGGAAGCACAATCTGGTTGTCAGGTTTCTTAGGAGGGCCAGGAGGTTGAATCCTCCTAGGCCCCCCTCCCTACCCTCTTGGGATTTGGCATTGGTTCTAAGAGCCCTACTAACTGCCCCCTTTGAGCCTTTGCAGTCAGTTGAGTTGAAGTTTGTCTACGAAAACCCTACTCCTGACTGCATTGGCCTCGATCAAGAGGGTGGGGGACCTGCAGGCATTTTCGGTCGATGATTCGTGCCTTGAGTTTGGGCCGGCTGACTCCAGTGCAACACTGAGGCCCCGGGCCGGCTATGTGCCCAAGGTTCCTACCACTCCCTTCAGGGATCAGGTAGTGAACCTGCAAGTGCTGCCCCTGGAGGAGGCAGACCCAGCCCTAGCTTTGCTCTGTCCGGTACACGCACTGCGACAGTAAGTGGATAGAACTCAGAGCTTTAGGACCTCAGAACAGCTCTTTGTCTGTTACGGAGGACAGCAGAAGGGGAAGGCTGTCTCCAAGCAGAGGATGGCCCACCGGATAGTGGATGCTATAACCTTGGCCTATGAAGCACAAGGTGTGCCCTGCCCGCTCAGTTTGCGTGCTCACTCCACTAGGGGTGTTGCATCGTCCTGGGCGCTGGCTCGTGGTACCTCGCTAGCAGACATCTGTAGAGCTGCGGGTTGGGCGACTCCCAACACATTCGCTAGGTTCTATAGCCTACGTGTCGAACCGGTTTCCTCCTGTGTTCTCACCTCAAACGGGTAGTGGCACTGAGAGGCCCTGTTCAGAGTCGGCTTGCAGCGTCCTTAACGCCTTATTCTCCAGAGAGTTCCCTAACCGGGCAAACCCTGTCGAGTCCTCCAGCACTCCGGCGTCCAGATGTGGCGGAGCGTCCAGCGCCAGGCCTTTCAGCCAATGAATTCTTGAAATCTGGTGTGAGGCTAGTGCCCATATGAGTGACCCTGTTGGGATCCCATATGTGTTTTCCACTGTATTTCCACGGTATTCCTATTAGAGCCGTGTTTTCCCCAGGCAGACCATGTTCTGCCATCTCTAATGATGCAGTCTGAGCCATCTCAGAGACTTCCATGTGCATTAGGGCCCTACGGGGTTACTTCACATGAGTAAATGTCACTTAACCCCCTCTGGGAGGAGGTGACTCCGCAGTGTGCCTCTTCCAAGAGAAAGGGCACACTTTCCCAGTGTTATTCAAGTCCTACTGTTTGGGTTGCTCTAGGGTTGCTCTATGGACAGCAGTAGTTGACCTTCTCTGTGTAGCCCGGTCCTATCTTCTGCCTTATAGGAAGGATCAGGAGGCCTACACAGGATGCTGGAAGGGGCAGCTTCTGTGGTGCTTTGGTAGGGATCCCAAATTCGCCTGTCATCCGATGTGACTCGGATTGACCGACTGAAAGGGAATGTCTCGCTTACGAATGTATGCCTCGCTCCCTGAAGGAGGGAACGGAGATGTCACGTCCCGTCACCACAGCTGCTGTACCACCGCTGAGCGGCCGGGTCACCGGCTCGGCTCCTCAGCGAAAGCATGATTAATGCGGTGCACCTGATGCCTCTTATACTCACGCTGTGATTAGCGGCAACTGGATGCAATGATCGCATGCTAATGTCCATTGGCTCGTTTAGTTACACTCAAAGTGGATAGGTCTCTCTGGCGAGATCCCAATCACAAAAAATAAAAACTTTTGAAGAGTCAGGACTGATGTTTGCTATTATAGTTAGGCCAGAGCTACTAAATGTCAGTTTCATCAGTGTATCTTAGATTTTGTATCCTCCTGGGTGCACAGACGGCAGATTATATGAAAATTATAATATAAAAATATTGAACTTATTGGGTATCGGCATCGGCCATGAGAAGGATTGAATTATCGGTTATCGGTTAAAATTGTTCATGTCGTGCATCCCTAATATATATAAACACACACACATGCATGCATACACACACAGAGAGAGAGAGAAAGAGAGAGAGCGAAGCAATACTTGTTTAGCAAGCGTCAGTGTTAGAAAGTTTAGTACCATTTTTATTCATTAGTTCATTTAAGCAGTTCTGCGGTGCGTCAAATGATTTTTTTTAAATATAAATAAATGTTCCGTGCACTTGCTAAATTAAGTTGAGACTTTAAAAACCATTCAATAAAAAAACTGAAAAAATTGTTTTAAATAAAGTATTGAAAGATCCTAAATGTATTTCATGGCAATATGATACATGTCTACATGATATGAATCACATAGCCATGTGAACACTAACAGAAGAGATGGTTTAAATCATATAACGGAGTCTCATCAGATGAGGAGCCTGTGCCCAAATTAGGTGTCGGTCTGTGCACGAGAGAAAGAAGAATGCGTTACATCACAGACAGTGACAACGTGGGCACATCTGGAGGAGTCTGGCTGCTGTGAGTCTCCAGAGAGAGAGATGTACCCTGCGTCTGGCACAAGCACACCAGAACTGGATGATCTGCCTTTCCCATAAACGTCTCCTCCCACCCGCTCTCCCTCCCAGTGCCGGACAGCAGGGGTGTCAGGGATGGCACGTATCTCATCAGTCACACTGAGCTCGGTCTGCCAAGACTGTGCCCAATGAAGACGCAACCTTTTTTCTCTTCCTCCACCCTAACACCCTCTTTCCCTCTTGCTTTCCTCCCTCATCCAACCAGGGGTGCGTTTCCCAAAAGCATCGTTAGCTAACTATGGCCGTAAGTTCCATTGAACTCTATTGGTAATGACGGAACTTGCAACCATAGTTGCTTTTGGGAAACGCACCCCAGCGTCATTTTTTAAAAGTTGACAATACTTTCTATGTCTACCAGGTCACGTATGATAGAAGGGAGAGTGAAAGACATAGAGAAGGGAAAAGGATATGTAATACCCAGTATGTTAAATTAATCTTTCTTCATTCTCATTTTGGAGCAGCAGATGGCCAAAAATCGCACTCAGGCTACTTCAGGCTGCCTTTTAACCCTGGCCAACTGGGCTGGGCCTACAGGCATCAGAGGAATCAGACGGAGTGAAAAGCTGTCGCTCAGCCTCTAATTTGTTTACGTGCCGATTTTACCAATACGAGGGCTGAAAACGTGAGGGCTCGTACTTTCATCTCGCTCACCCCAGCTGACTGTACCACAGACTGCCTGTAGTTTTCAACAGCCGCAGTTACTTGCGCAGTAAACACACGCACATCTTATAACATCAGAGACAGAGATAGACAAACCACTGGGCACTGTCTGCCAGAAACACACAGTCAGGGAGCTTGAGAGACTTCACCGACTGTACTATATGACCCACATAGACACTTGACGCATATACAGTATGGTGGTCTCAAAATAGTCTGGACACAATGTAAAAATTTAGAAACATCACTGCATTTGATATCAATGCAAAAAAAAAATTCTATCAGAATTAACTTAACAGTTCTGAGCCATTTTTTTTTCTTTTTTTTTATCAAGTGGTGAGTGATTTTTAGTGAATACTCTCCTCAAGCAGAGTAACCACAGGTTTAGTTTATCATTAGTTTATCACATTAACTATAAACATTTTCCACATTTGACAAGTTTAACAACTTGAAAGTCTATAAGCACCTTTAGGTTTCATGCCGAAAACCATATATCTATTGCTTTAGATTTGCAAATTTAACAAACTTCTTTTTGCTTAATATTTAAGAAAGATTTTTGCTTGAAACGTGTCTTTGTACATTGTTGCAATAAGTATATTTCAAGTATTTCAAGCTGTTCATTTGAACTTTTTATTCGTCAAAGAATCCTGAAACAAATGTATCATGGTTTTCAACATTGATAACAATATAGAAAATATATATAGAGCACTAAATCATATTAGGACCATTTCTGAAAGATCATGTGACACTGAAACTTCAGCTTTGCCATCACAGGCGTAAATTACATTTTAAAATATAGAAACAGAAATCAGTTATTTAAATTGTAATAATATTTCACAGTATAGATGTTTTACTGTATTTTTGATCAAATATATGCAGTCTTGGTGAGCATAAGAGACGTCTTTAAAAAACATTTTCTCCCAAATAAATGGCATTTAGAATTTGACAATACTTTGTGTCTAATGGAATGAAATCAATATAAGTATGAAACATGTTTTATCCCAGAGTTAAAAATGTAATAAAACAACTTGAAAATGCTATCACAATTAATTGCAGTCACAATTATGATAAATAATTTGTAATTGTAAAATATGACTTCTCAGTTGAGATATACAGTAAAGTGGTAATTTAAATTAATTACATTTTACATAATTACATAAAGACATTTTAAAATGTCTTAGACTTACAAAAATAATTCCTAAAGACTGGCCGTGCATCACAGTGCCCATGGGCAACACTCTAAACCACTTCCAGCTACTGAATGCACCCTAAGAGCTTAGAGTGATCAAATGAAAATGCACACATATAAATAGTTCCTCAAGGACTGTCAGCTGAGGCAAAACAAATGCTATTCTCCAGTCAAAGACATTAATGTGATGTATGTAAAAGTAGAAGTTAATCTGAGAGCATAAGGAACATTTCAACAATGGTACAGCCTTTTACTGCTGGATTTTAACAGAAAGGTTTGTGTGTTTGAAATACTGTTTGAGAACATGATAGATTGAAGATGGAAGGAAAACTTTTTCTTCAGATTTCTTCAAATTATGTTGGGAAAGTATAGCTCAAATTATTGTATTATATTATTAGCAGAATTTAATGTTGAAAACATTATTTTTTTCAATATTACATTAGCTATATACAAATATATATGTAAATCAAACAATATTAACATGCAAGCACAATTATGCAAGAAAATAATGATTATTATTATTTTATACAATTGTATTTGACTGTAAAAAGTGGAAGTGCAAAATGTGTTTACACAAACCTTGTTTCCTGTATAGATATAGGCCTATACTGTATGCTGTTTATTCTGTTATGCAACATTCCTGTGAGGTAAAATGCTTAGCTTTGTCTAGTTCACTTTTTACAACAGCAGTCTACTATTTTCGCAAATCCGTTACAGCAAACAATAATTGTGCCTTTCTAAACATCCTAAATCCTTGTTTCTGTGGCAGCATGATTCAATTTTGCAAGCACATTACTCCATAATTTCATTTTTTTTCAAGCGATCCACTCAACTCCACACATTTCTTCAATTTGATTATTTCAAACAATAAATAATAAGCACAGGAAGTCCAAAAATGGAAAGTCCACAAACGATGAAGCAATTATATTTGTTTGCAGATATCCTCACGATATGTGCCTCTTCTCTGCAAAAATGGCTCAATCACACAAAGACAATCAAAGGCAAAATGAATGGATAAAGACATCTCAAGAACATCTAAGCAATCTTCAAAACTGTAATGCAGTTTTTTGTGTTTTTTTTAAATATATATAAATAAATAAATAAATAAAAGTGTACTAAAATATGATAAGTTAATAAAATCTAAAAAATGTAATAAAATCTAAAAATAGTTTACAAATATGTATATACATAAAAATGTAAATGACAAAAGAAATACAATTAAAATAGTTTTTCCTTTCTCTCCACGACCCATTAAAACAGACGTGCATGGGACTCATTTTTGGGCTGCAATCCAACCAATGCACTAAATCTCTAAGCGCGGTAAAGCAAGGACATCACCCCTCTGCCTGTGCAAATGACCAGCACTTATTTTAATGGGCCAGATCTCTTATATCGCAATGCATGAGAGTTGTTATGATCCGATGGGTGAGCTGAGCTGAGCCACTGTAATAGCTTGTCTCCTCATGTGATCCCACATGACAGTGAAGACGGGAAAATTCCCTCAGGGCTTCCTTCTCTCATGTGGATGTTGGGTGTAATCTCTTCATCTGGATGTGTCAGTGACGTACAGTAAGACGTGTCGTGAAATCCCTGAACATTGCAGACATGTAAAAAGTTAAAAAAGCTACATTTCAAAAAGCTTTGTGTGGATAAATCCAGAGATGATGGGTTCTTGTCGCTGATTGAAAGGTATTTTCCTCGTTGATACCATTTCTCTCATGTGTACACACACTCAGAGATTAAACGGCAAGTAAACCTTGGAATGAAATAGTCTTGTCTGTATCTTTGACATAGTAAGTTATTTAGTGACACATCTTACTGTATCCAGCGCGAACACAGACAAATGTGCTTATAAATCTCTCCGCTTGACATCTAGAAAGAGAGAGAGACTTTGCCTCGGGAAACTTGGGATGGAGAACTGAAGGAAAATTCTATTTTGGTTCTTCCAAAAAGAGCATTTTGCAAAACAGAGACAGTAAGATACTGTGTGCAATAAAAACCCAGAGCAATTTTGGTCAAACATTGTTCCATTCTGTTTAATTATCAAAAAAATGAAAATGCCACTGGCTAATTTAGTTTCATTTGCAACAAAATCTGATTAATTCTGTATTCCAGTGAATTAAACCCTCCTTAGAGGCAGGGATTTTTATAAAAAGTCCCTCTTTAACGTTTATCTCCCATATGTGGTCTTCAATAGACAGTTAACGTTTTGACCAACTCAGCTTTAACCAAATATTATAAGAACAGCTGACAGCCAAAATAAATAATACTACAGTTGAACAAATTGTCTACTAGTTGGTCTGGGCCTGCTGTGCTTCTGTCTGCTCAGATTACCAGCTCAAGAGTCAGTAAGGCGTGACCCATCTGTTCAGTTATCCTGACCCCAGAACTGTAGTTAACGGAGACATTGTCTGTCTGACTGCAATTCTTTTACACTATAGAGACTGTCAAAAATACTATGGAGTATGTATAGCACCCCCATGTGGACACATTACTGCTCTGCTATTCTTATGAAACTTCAACATCTATGTATTTTCCTTTATCACTTCAGGACTTCACAGAAAGGCATATTCACCCCAGATTAAATGGAAGCGAGTAAGAAATTAGTTTCAATCAACTGAAATGTATACTACATAATATGATTGCAATCAGCCCACGAATTGTGATTGTAATAAATTGTTGATTCATTCATGGGTTTTTTATTAATCTTGCTTGCAAATCTTCTAGCTTTATTTTTTCTCATCAAAAAAGCAATTCACTGAGACCTACGATGAGTAATGATGGTACATTATGTTTTTTTAACCAGTACTTTGCATGAACAATGGATTTTTTATGACATGCGAGAATATATCACCTCTTAAAACGTTTGCGGCAGCTAAGACCTTAGAAAGCGTGATTAATTATCAAACTAAATGATAGCTGAATAAAGTAACAAACACCTTAAATGTGAGTACACACTACAAAATGTACAGCCCACAATAAAGACAATATGTGAAAACAAAATGGACATAATATGAATTTAGATATATTGTGTGGAGTTCTAGGTCCTGGCGGTGGAGGAAAGCCCAAATCATTAAAACGGAACAGTGGCTATAACAAACCGTAACCAACACAGCACTATATTTTCCCCTTGTCAGAGACGCTGAGCTCGAGCGTATCATATAATGTACAAGGTGTGCTTTTATACCCTGGCACAGATGCAAAAATAACAATCTGTCAGGTTTGACTGAGCCTAATCACATTGCTCATTGGCATGTTCCAATGTTTCCTCATAGGAGAGCAGCTGAAATAAATGAGCGACATTCAGTTCTATGTTTAGGAAGGAAAGAAAAACCCTTCTGAACAGACTAAATGCAGTATCTTTAAAGGCAGGACTATAGCTAGAGAGTCAGGTCTGTAATGCACTTACAGTCAGGGGTTCATCGCTCAATCTGTCATGAAGGGACGCCGGAGTGTGTCCAAAACCATGTGCTGGATCCATTACCTGCAAGGAGGCCCACACCACACAAGGGATGAGTAATATATTCCTATACATTGCTGTATATAGAATGTATTTCCTGGCAATGGCACTCCATTGCCAGTATAATAAACCTATTATTCTATCCAGCATAGACAACTGTACTACTATTCAGTTCGTTATTTTAACAGTCACAGCAGCTGCTGTTTTTGATTTGATGATGGAGTCCTCATATATGTAACATATGGCCAACAGGTTTGCAGCGTTCCAGTTTGGATTTATTAATAAAATCATCACTGCAGTTTTCCTCATATTAACAGGCACAAGACAAAAGCGTGACAGGAGGGTTGAGAGGCGATGTGTAACTGCATTTGCAAACAGATGCTGAAGAGCTTTCAGTACCTTTGCAGCTGCGTGCCTTTTTTAACTTGTGCAAGTAATCATTTTTTATAATTTATTTCCTATAGATTTTTCTCTTACATTTTTTTTTGTTTACAGATTCAGTGGCTGTAAAAAGTACTTAGAAACTTTATGAATTTCATTGCATCAGATAATAAAATATCAAGTTATGTGTAAAAAAGTGCTTTTCTGAACTTTAAATCAAGTGATAAATCATGATTTTAAGTGGGTTTATAAAGTAATTGTCCAAGCAGAGTTACAACAGATGTAGTTGATTCCCTTAACTACATGTTCCACTAACATTTGAAACCAAAAAGTGTATAAATATATATTTTTAGATGCATTAAATTGATCAAAAGTGATAATGAAGACATTTACAACGTTACAAAATATTTCTGTTTTAAATAAATTCCGTTTTTTTTCTTTCTAATCAAAGAATCCTGAAAAAAGTATCATAGTTTCCACACAAAAATAAGCAACAGTTTTCAATATCAATCATGTTGAAATGTTTCCTGAACACCAAATCAGCTTATTATAATGATTTTTGAAGGATTATGTGACTCTGAAAACTGAAGAAATGGCTGCTGAAAATTCATATTTGCATCACAAGAATAAATTGAAGAAAAACAGAATAAAAAAAAAATTGCAATAATATTTCCCAATTTTACTTTTTTTACTATATATTTGATCAAATAAAAGCGGTTTTGGTGAGCACAAGACACTTCTTTCAAAAACATAAAAAAAAATCCTAACAAACACTTTATTTTATTTTTACTCACAAAAGTGTGCGTATACTATATTTCTTATTTTCTTTAATATAAATATGTATCTAATTACATTAATTTTTAAATATGACATAAATGTAACACATTTTTGAAGGGCAATATCATAATGTTTTTAAGATCATATAGAAGTATGACAGAAATGCTTTACAAGTACCAGAGTGTCTTATACTATCATATCTTACTATTACATTACGTATGATACTACAAAGGCTTTTTGGATGTGTACCACTGTATTCTTGAGTTAGTTCTAAATGTTATGGTATGAATTAGTTTCCAAGTATCATATCTGTAGTATTACCATCTGAGATCATCATTGTATCACAGTACCACCACAGAGCTAACTTTTAAGGGTTTTGTACATGAATATCCAAATCGTTCAGTATTACCATATATCATTACTGTACTGAGACTGTATTGTACTATAAAAAATTGTTTGGCTTTTATGCAATATAAATGTTTTCTCTAAAAGATTCTACAAACTCAAGAAAACCTACTACAATCATATAAACAGCAATATTTTGTTTGTGGGGTTCCCTCAGGTGTGTCTGAGTTCAATATCCATTGTATTCAGGTTTTTAGAGCCTGCTTCTGTGTTTTAAATTGGTCGCAGCATGGAGGTGTTAGGCAATGTATGTTGTCTTTCTCTGGGTCGCTCTTCAATGGGCAGTGTCAGGGCAGCCCTGAGCCCTGTCTTATCAGCAGGGCCCTTTAGCAGCAGCAGGCTAACCCTCTCACACAGGGAGCAGCAGGGAGCCGCAGGGTCACCACCGGCCCGCTACCTCAGAGAGAACAAGCCGACGGAGCCAAATATACACACATCGCTTAAGTAAATAAATATGTCTCCCAGCCCCAGAGCCATCCCAGTGCTGCTGCCTGACTGCCCCTTTCTTTCAAAATGCATTTATACTCACCGTTGTTTATCATCGGCCGAGGAGACGTCTTGGTTCGTGTCAGGATCACTGCAAAAGAAACAAAAAGCTTAAACCCCTCAACTGTCTCTCTCTCTCTCTCTCTCTCTCTCTCTCTCTCTCTCTCTCTCACACACACACACATACACATACACATCCTGATGAACTACTCACATCCCTGAATACCCTGCTGTTTTCATTATTGAAACTGGTAATGAAATTTGTTACACAATCGCATTTCGGGAGAGAAAAGCAAGATTTTCAAGTTATTCTTAAGATCTATGCTTTCAATATGTGACTATTGATTAGCCATAGAGCTAAGGAAAATATAAACTTAACAGAGAGCCATAAAGCGAAAAAAACAAAGGCCCATTGCAACCCGCTAGGATATCGGGTAATAAATATAACACACGCCTAACCATCTTCAGCTAGTTTAAATGCATATTTATAGCCATGACTGTCTAGGTGAAAACAACACCTCTGTTAACCCTGCATGTTATTATGATGTTTATTGGGCTTGTCTTTGCCTGTGGAAATTGCAAATCTGTATACTTCATCACAAGTACCAGGGCCACAGAAAAGCAACACGCTATTTACCCTCGTCAATTTATTTTATGGGCTCTGCAACCTTTTTCACTCCTGTTTATTTGTCAAGCAGTCAATAATTTTCCAATGCAATGCATTTTTGCCTTTTTTTTCTTTTACTGTTTAAATTTCAATGCAAAGGCAAGAGAATAAATACAAGTTGAGGGGTTTCCATTTATTGAGGCCAACTTGTTATTTAGCACTGACAGGAAGGGGGGAAATGAAAGCCCAGCTCTTGTCACAGTTGTTCATGGTTAAAGTGTGTGGGCAGATGGAAGGACTAAAAGCATTGTAGACGTTGAAGGTCTAAATGCTTAGTGTCTCGGGGCTGGTGGCCTAGCAAAGCTCTATGGACACAGGTAAGTACTGTAAGTGCTGTTTTCATTCAACGGGATTGGCAGGTACTGTAGGTGGTTACTTTATAGAACTTCCGCCAGACTTTATACATGCCCTCTCTTTCTACAACTACGACTCTTCGATGTAACAACAGCATCCAAGCAGTATATGTACCTGTCAAGCAGAAACAACGCAACTTCGGCGTGTTTTCAAGCATTTGCATGTGTCTGTTCTTTCCAGCTATGAAAAGCTTTGTTCGTGTTCTGTTGCGTCCGTCGCATTCTTTAGCTCAAAACACTGCATCTTCATGTATCGCACGCTCAGTTTCCGGCTTCCCCTAGACGGTCTGTCCGCTGTAAACGTGTAAAATAATTGACAGTTTGAAAGTGCTTCAAAAGCCGAGAGTCTGCTGATTCCGATGCGGGCCGCGGGTACTTTCATTTTACTGTACAAAGAGATAGGGCTATCACAAATCGTTTGGTCTCGTACTTATCGCATCCCTTGTCAGTGCGTCTTGCTTGGCCATTTAGGTTAACAGGAAATTGTGTTCAGCTATATAGTATTTTGTTAGATGGGTATAAAAAGCTTAGTTTTACCGCGGCAAGTCGCGGCAGCCGTTGTGTGACTCCTCGTGAAGACCGAAGAGTGTGAAGAGTGTAAAACCATACTCTACCGTGCGACTCCACCGGGCAGGGACATGTCAAGGATATAAGTATCTTTTTATTTATCCTCTTTCTTACTGTGGTTTCATTCTGTTTTAGTTTTATAACTAATTCTTACTATGTGTAATGGGTTACATGTGTTTTTGAAGTGTTCTTTTTTTAAATGATAACACTGCCGTTTGATTTATCTATTTTAATTTTACATAAATTATGTATGATTTTCTTGTCTTTAATATTTACTTTAGTTTTAGTTTTAATACTGTATTTATTTTAGTAACTCTTCAATCTGCATGGAAATGAAATACATATATATACTGTATATATATATGGGTGTTTGGCTTAGTGTCAGTTAGAATCATTTTATACCATACCTTTGGTTGTTTTAATATTTTGAAATGTTTTTAGCTTTATTTTTTGTTTTCTTTAAATGTTAAGTTTTTGAAATGTTGTTGTATGCTGATTTTATTTAATTTCTCAATTTTCTAAATGTGTGTGTAAAGATTTATAGCTTTAATTATAGTTTTAGTTATTTTTCTTATTTGTAATCGCTTTGGAAAGTCTGCTAAATGCTAAAAAGTAAAGTAAAGTAAAGTAAAGTAAATCATTATTACGTCATTTAGGTTAGCTATATCAAAGCAGAATACTACATCACTGTTAGTTTTGAAGGGGAAAAATCCCTTAATATGGTTCAATCACAGGAAGCCCGCCTTCTGATAGAGCCAACGGTAGTCAGCGCATCACTGCAGCAACCCGTAGAAGTCCCGGTGAGACAGTGATTTCGAGAACGTGCGCCTAAGACTGTACATGCGCACTGGCTGATCTAGCCTGAAAAATACGCTTTTCATAACACTATTTGAGCAAAAGAAACAACATTTATGACACAGTTGTTGTCCGATTTTATTGGTGATTTCAAATATATGAAATTTAATCTAAGTGTAAGGATTGTTATGCCATTAAGGGCTGTGTGTAAACCACACTCTCCTGACCTCAAAAGATGCTCTTGCGACTGACACTGAGGCTGTAGCCTTTAGCCTCCTGGTAGAGCGCCCGCCTCCCGCTCTGGAATCCCGGAGTTCGAGACCGCACTCGTGTGATTGTGCGGAACCCTGGGGGTTGCATAAGATTATGAACAGTTTTGGAGAAGTTGATGTTTCCCCATACAAAGTGATAGGAGCTGCACATGGATGCCCAAGAGGCGTTTCAAAGATGGCCACCGAGTGACATGAATTGTCTTAAAGAGACTTTGGCTATACTCAAAAATGTGTGACACGCATAATAAAAATGAGCTTTGCAAACAGTTGGAATAGATTTTAAAAAGCCATTTCCTATGGGATAAATTATATTAGTTTAAATACATTGTAAATATTTTTTAAGAATTATCATATGATTACAGAACATAAAATGCACTAAAATACCATATTTTGCTTGGAGATTCGGGGCAACTTGAAATTAAAGGAACTGGCTGCTTTATGACATTTTAAAAGTAAAAATAAATGGCACTCATTTTCAGCAGATGGCTATTCAAACAACAGGTCCTCAGAGAAGTTTATATTTTTTGTGCTTTTTAAGATATTTATGGAAGCATTTTGTAGACTAGCATTATTTGAATATTTAAGACTCGTCAAAAACTTCAATATTTCAGCAATCAAATAAAAACTATTTTTGTGTATGAATAAAACACAATTATTATTTCGGTTATTTCGGATCCGCCACAAAAGCCATACATCTCAGTGCAGAGTAATTAAATTATCTTAAAAAGCAACGCTGGACCTCCTTTAGCTCTATGCATTGCATTTATCTCGATTAACAGTTACCCTCCTCTTTTCTCCTCCGTTTGTCGTAGTTGCACTGTCAGAACTGTTTAGATAAACAAAAAGTCTGCTAGTTTTGACATATGGTTTCTCGATTTTGTTTTTGTTGATAATGAGAAACATGTTCCTTGGCTTGCAGCACCAAAGCCTGAAGGTTAGCAGTTGTGGAGCGCCTGAAGAAACTGCGAGGAAATTACCTAAGGCACATGCCTCTTTTGTTTCAGTGCTAGCTTGGCTAACTGGGCCTAAATCCTCAAAGAACTGAAAATGTTGAAATGTAGGATGCTGATTGGACCACTGATGTTGCCCCATTATATTGCAGGTATTATACTAGATGTTATGACTATAGGCTAATGGCTAGGATAGTCATGAACGTTTATCTTCTCCTCATGGACTTTCACAAGCTCCTGTGTGGCTAAGCATGCTTCATTTCGTTAGCTAGCTTAAAAATCTGATGGTTGCCAGTGGATGTAGAGTAATTTTACACACAAATGGGCCTTTAAAACTGTGTGCACAATTTCCAGTACAAACATCAGGATTTATAAAAATCTACCCTGATTTGCACAGGCAGTCTTTTGACGCTGACATTAAGTGACACTTGTAGAAACCAGTTAATTTAACTAAATGCTTTAAAGATGCCATTTGCTTCACAGAATCCAACAGTCGCAATCCAAAAAGCAATGTGCAAGGAGCTCAGGTTTTACAAACATTATCGGTGCAATCAACTACACTCATGCTGTAAGGCGCCGGCAGAGATTGAATTCACTTTCATCAACACAAGTCACATTGGTTTCATCAGAGCGCAATAAACCTGTGATGAGTAAATGGCTCTGGCCAGAATGCATTCCTTCATTTGATCAAATAGTGTATTGTTTGTAAGTTGTAAAGGATGCTTGGTGAGAAGCTTATATGAGATACCGTTTCATCTGTATTCTACGAGGGTGATCATTTTTTTATTAATTTTCCACTCAGGCAAGAATGGGAACCCTCTCAAAGCCCCGATTGACCTCAGGGTCAATCAGGTGATAATCACCCTGTTCACAAGGCCATAGATTTGGTGAGAGCTGAACAGAGTGAAATAGAGGTCAATGTAACAATGAAACAAATAAAAAGGTCAATGTAACAATGAAAGTTTAAATAGTTTCTGAGAATGTTCATAATCTGAATTCTGGTAGAATTACTTTCATATAAAATGTAAATATTAGGACATCATCTTTAAAAAGTGAATATAATTTTTGCAAAACATTGGCCATAGGAACCTATTTTTCATCAGCCTGGGTTGCAAAAATATTAACCGTATGTATTTACCTAATGCTTACTAATGGTGTGTCAGTAAAAAAAAATAAAAATAATAATTCACTCAAAAATAAAGATTTGCTGAACATTGACTCATGAGGACATTCAAGATGTAAAGGAGTTCGTTTTTTAACATTACATAGATCAATATTACATCACTTGCACACCACTTGTCACCCTTGTGAATGGGTGCCGTCAGAATAAACCCAAACAGCTGATAACATTTTTTTTTTAAATGTACGTACAAGTAATGTAAGTAATCCACAAGCTGTGTGTTTGTAACAAAAAAGGCATCATTAAGACAAATTTGTCTAAAATATAAGTCTGTACATTTGCTTTCTCCAGTGAAAAAGAGGACTGAGATGTGAGAGGACAACAAAGGATGGACCTTTTTTACTTGAGGAAATATTATTATGGATTATCTGGCCAAAAGCGATGATATAAAATTAAAATAATGGATTTTTTTCATTACAAACACACAGCTTTTCACTTTACAAAATGTTAACTGATAGACTGGTGTTGTGTGGGTCACTTGTGAATTCTGTAGATTTTTATCAAGTGTTTGAACTCTCATTCTGACGGCACCCATTCACTGCAGAGGATCCATTGGTGAGCAAGTGATGTAATGCTACATTTTTCCAAATCTGTTCTAAAGAAGAATTTGTTCTGTTAAATTTTCTAATGAGTATTTAGATATTGATACAATCAAACCAACAAAAGGGCAATAATATGTAAGTGCTGTGACAAGTCTCGGTTAGCCCAATGCAGTACACATAACAAATGTATTATTAAATATATATATATTATATATATATATATATATAGTACAAATGTATTTTCACATACATTAAGTAGATATTAACAACATTATATTTATTATATATTAATACACACACATGTGTAGTCATACATTACGGGATATATACATACATATATAAAAAAATATATGTGTCAGATTTGGTTATATATATGTAACATACATATATGGATATATATTACAAAATATATTTGTCAGATTTGGTTACATATATATGTAACATGTTCCTGTCACACATTAGGACTGTGTGTGTGTTTTCTGTCTTTGTGCTCCCTGTAACTTAGTTCTCCCTCGTGTTCCCTTATGCCCATATTTGGTTTTCCTGTTCCCGTTAAGTCCCCATTTAGTTAATTCAATTCCACCTGTGTTTAATTAATTACCTCGTTTAGTTTCTGCTACTTAAACCCTGGCTGTATCCGAAATTACCCCTATACCCTCATTCACTATTCCCTACATTAATCCACTCACACAGTTCATTTGAAGGAGTGAATGAAAATGAGTGCGTGAATTCGGACACTTAGTGCACCTGAAAGTTTGCTTGCTATTTAATAATAATTTGAAACAGGCAGCTCCAGTAGTAAGATTAAAGGATTTATCTTGAACTCTGTCACGGGAATTATGTAAACTCTAATAGTCAATTTACAATGAATTTGTACCTGTGTTGTATTACGCTGTATTACGCCGTGGACGAGCGCTTCTAAACTAAATGAATGGAAGATTCAGCTGCGGGTGCTATCTTCTGGCGAGACGCAGAAATTCATTCAGGAACAATATTTGAGAGAAATAGGCAATTTGTGTACATTGAAAAAGTCTTAGATCTTTGAGTTCAGCTCATGAAAAATGGGGGCAAAAACAAAAGTGTTGCGTTTATAATTTTGTTCAGTGTATCTCTGTTACGGTTAGGACAATTAAAATATATTGCAGTATAAACATAAAGGACCATCTGAGCACACAAAACCATTCTGCACTTAAAAACACGCTTCATATGCCAACAGCCATCCTAGAGGAAATCAGCTAGAGTAAATTCTGAAAAGCTCCATAGAAATCCACATCAGACAAGACCGTAGAGAGCAGATGCCAGGACAGAGGACCAATCATCTCGTGCTGTCCCACATTTTGGATTTGCCATTCAGACACAAATCATTATGGCTACAGAGCCTCAGTTAAGTGGGTGCATGAGCGACTCGCTATAGGCATGCCAAAATGGCATGATTATAAGCAAAGACTTGACATTAAAGCCTTCCATTCATTTATGCATAAAGTAAACATGAACAGAGGAAAAAGTCTATCTTGAAAAAAATCATTCTGCCCATTGCGGAGGGGAGGAGGGCTTGGAACATTTTTCCATCTCTTGGTCCCAAATTGGTGTCTAATTATCGCATCATAATGAGAAGTTAAAATAACTTTGTTCATTCCTGGCCAAGAACTAACAAGAAGACGCAAGTCTCTCCATAACAGCTGCCTTTGTGACTTCTGGATTATTCCTGCTGTCCACTTTTTTGCCTCTACACTGCAAGGCAAGCCGCATATTACTAAACAAGCTTGTGCCTGATTTGTATATATATACTTTTTTTATTTTTTCTTGTTATTTTTTTTTACACAGTGAATGTCATCCACACAAATTGCTTGAACAAATAACACAAATACCTACTATTTATTTGTCTTTCCTTTAAAATGAACTAAATGTGCTAATAAGTCCTGATTGATGTGTGATTAAATATTTTAATTGATTGACAGCCCTTGTGTCAACAAGTGAATGTTTTTTGAACTTGCAAATTTCCTACATAATCTATTAAAACATTTGCTGGGATGGTAATTTATGCCAACATTTATGTCAGAGAGTTTGAAAGCAGATAAAAGAACAAAGCACAGAGTAAAGGACAGCTTAAGTTGGCCCAATACTAAAGGTGGAAATTTCATGGGAATTCATCCCTTCTATTCTGTCGTTAAAAGTATGGGGAGTGGAATGCAGTTTCCTTTGTGCCGGCCTTGAGTTGACAAGAATGAAGGAGTTAAGAGCCAGATCTCCACATTACAGGTTATAGTACGATTTGAACTTTTAGCACTTGTTTGCAATAATTGCAGCATGATTTAACATCACCATGGAGAGAGCAACATGTAGTGTTTGAATGTTCACATAAATAATGGATCATTCTCCAAAAGGAGATCAAATTTTATTGTTGAACTAGTACTACTTATTATATATATATATATAGTATATATATATATATTAATTAATTAAAATGTTAACATATTTTAAATACATTTAACCCGTGGCGGCACTAGGGTGGGGCTTGACGGGACTATACCCCCATCAGAAACTTGCTTAGCCCTGGCACAGCCCCCCCCAAGAATTTCCAAATGAATTTCCTGTTTTTTAACTCTCTGTGTCACTCTCAATAATATTAAAAAGATAAACATTAAAAACCTAAAAAAGTGCCTAATATGTGGCTCTATAAACAATTTATATTCTTGGGGAGGGTCAAGCAACTCAAGAAAGCAATGCGCAAACTTTGCGCAAGATGGTGAACGTCAGTCAATTATGTAAAATAAAAGGTAATTGAGACTTTTTATCTCAATTATGATTTTTTTTCTCATAATTGCGTGATACAAACTCCCAATTATAGTCTGATCTCTTTATTTATCAAATATTTTCAATGTAGGAATTCTCAAAAGTTTCAGTGCTTTTGTTAAACATAGGTCTGGTGTGGTCTTCTGCTCCAGTCTTCTGGTTCTTCTACTCAGATCTGGAGATTCTTTGCTCCGTCTGCTCTGGTCTTGTAGTCCTTCTGCTTCCGCCTGCACCTGCCGTTTAGATCTTCTACTCTGCCCTGGTGGTCTCCGTCCTGTTACGTCCCGTTGTCACCGCCCTGGTGGGCTCCAGTCCCCATTCTGTTCCACCCTGGTGGGCTTCTCGTACCGTCTGCGTCGCCCTGGTGGGGTCCAGTCAGTCTGTTCCGCCCTGGTTGGGCTTCAGTCCCGTCTGTTTCGCCCTGGTCTCCGAGTCTAGTCTGCTCCGCCTGGTGGGCTCCAGTCCAGTCTGTTCCGCCCTGGTGGGGCTTCAGTCCCTCTGTTTCGCCCTGGTGATTCTCCGATCTTGTCTGCTTCCACCCTGGTGGGCTCCAGTCCCGTTGTTTCCGCCCTGGTGGGCTCCAATCAGTATGCTTCGCCCTGGTGGGCCTCCAATACCGTTATGCTCCGCCCTTGTGGGCTCCAGTCCCGTCGTTACGTCCTGGTGAGCTCCAATCCTGTTG
>JAPDDN010000646.1:0-69320 GCA_027422405.1 Ptychobarbus kaznakovi
TAGCTTTACTTGACCCTTTCATTCTGTGGTTCCAACATGCTTGTTCGAGATGACACAGAAGAAGAGAAATTGTTGAATAAAGTTATTTACATTTTCTTTGCACACAAAAAGTATTCTTGTAGCTTAATTTGCTGCAGTTGAACCCCTGATGTCAAATGGACTGTTTTAACAATCTGGGCCTTGAAAGTGTCAGTTGCATTACAGTCAGAAAGCTATCGGATTTCATCAAAAATATCTTAATTTGTGTTCTGAATATGAACAAAGGAATTATGGGTTTGGTACGACATGAGGGTGGATAATTAATGACAGAATTTTCATTTTGGGTGAACTATTTTAGGAAACTGAGCACTATGATATATTGAGCGATGTCCATGAAGCATTACTACAGCATTGCCAGTGTGTTGGCACACTAGATGCAGTGTGTAAGTGTCATGTGTTTATGCTGCTGTTCTGTCTTCCCATCTGTCAGAGCAGCAGGATGTCCGTGAACCCTCCCAACAGTAATGACGCCTGCCTCAGTATCGTGCACAGCCTCATGTGCCACAGGCAGGGCGGCGAAAACGAGGGCTTCGCCAAGCGTGCCATCGAGAGCCTGGTCAAGAAACTGAAGGAGAAGAAGGACGAGCTGGACTCCCTCATCACCGCTATCACCACCAACGGAGTCCATCCCAGCAAGTGCGTGACCATCCAGAGGACGCTGGACGGACGCCTACAGGTGAAGCATGCTTACAGTAACTGACGTTCCACCATAAACATTCGCTTTAGTGCAGTGAATTCCAGGAATGCCTCCAAATGTTAATCCTGAATGGACTGAATGGATGAGTCATGTCTTCAGTTGGCAGGTTTTTCTTGTCTGCTTTACTCCGTGTCAGATGGCTTTTTTAGACAGGCACCGCATTGCTGTTTTAGGTTGTCATTCTGTCAATGTGAAGATTTGGTAGGACATGACACAGCGGTAAAGGTGTTTAATGGGTTTCATGGGACCTGTTTGGTGAGGATGTGTCTTCGTCACAAAAAACTAGCAATAGATTAGATTGACCAAGTCGATTATTTGGTAGATATTGGCCGTTTAGTGCTGTCAATGCGTATATAATGCGTACCGAGCTTGTATTCCCCCCCAAAACGGCTCATGTTTCAGCTATTAAAACAGGACAGTTTTGTATGTAATGGCAAAGTGATTATATTTCGTTTTTTTTTTTTATTAGGTTAATTTAGAAAAAAAAAGTTTGAAGCATTTTTTGTTATTAAATTTTTTTTTTCCTTTCTTAAATTAACGACCAAGCGGTCAGCGGCAGACCGGCAGGCTGATCATAGCTTATGTTTGATCAATTTAGCCTTCTCAAATCATCACAGCTTCTATATTGCCAAAAGTATTGGGTCACCCCCTTTTAATGAAAGGTTTGACTACTTTAGTAATTTCCATGAGTACAAATCTTAATGTTTTAGTATATAATGATATTCTGGGTAATTGTGTGCTTCTAATTGTATATCAACAGTTTGGACAGGAGCCCTTTTCTATCCTAACATGACAGTGTCTCTGTGTATAAGACAAGGACCAAAGAGAAATGATGATTCAGTCAGTGTGGAAGAACTTGACTGGTCTGCAGAAAGACAAGTCCTGATCCCAGCTGAACACCTCTGGTGTGACTTTAAATACAGACCTTGAGCCAAAAACTCATCACCAAACACCAATGACTTATGGGTACAGTCATTTCATACTCTTCAAAACTGTTGCAACAGTTTTTTTCATGCCAAGCTGAATTTTTAGCATCATTAATCCAGTCTTCAGTGTCGCATGATCCTTCAGAATTCATTCTAATATGCAGATTTAATGCACAAGAAACGCGATTATTAACTAACATTATAAATGTCTTTACTGTCGCTTTTGATTTAATTAATGCATCACTACATTAATAAAAAAAACAATCTTACTGACCCCAATTCTTTTAATAAAACCACACTTATATTGATGGCAAATACAAGTCATAAGCAATGGAAGTGTAGTAGTCACATGTAGTAAATACATTTTACCATATTTAAATCCATCCCACAGATTTTCCTTTAAAAACAGCCCAGAAAATACAAAAAGGTTTGTAGATTCTATCTAAGATCCTGTTCCTGTGGCTCAGTGGTTAGAGCATTGCGTTAGCAGCGCAAAGGTTGTGGGTTCGATTCCCAGGGAACACATGTACTGACTAAAAAAAGTATTGCCTGAATGCACTGTAAGTCGCTTTGGATAAAAGCGTCTGCTAAATGCATAAATATAAATGTAAATCCTCTGTCCCGCTCTGTAGATATCGGTTTTGGCATCGGCCGTTTTAAAACTCCTATCGGTCAAACGCTGTATAAACTCCCTTTCCTCAGTCTAGAATAACTTTGGAAAGTGTGTTCTCCTACATTGTTCACACAATTGTGTTTCCCCTAATCTAATTGTGAATCCTGCAATAAATAAAGCCAGACAATGTACATAATCAAGGCATTGTCCGTTGTATAAACATAGTGATTGAGTGTTGCTTTGAGGCCCGGCGCTAAATCGCATCCACACCACCCACATCTGAACATACGGCTTTCATATGGGAGACGGATGCAGTCAATGTTAATAGCTTCCTGCCTGTAGCATCGGTCTTCATGGATACTAGATGATTGACAGCTACAAAGAGAGACATTCATCACGAGGCCTTTGACTGTAAACTTCAACAACCTCAAGGTAAAAGTGGTGGTTTATGTGGAGAAGGACGGCGTCTGCGCAGTTTCCCCACCCTTCGGTATGGGCAGATTTAGAGGGAGGGGTGGAGGAGAGGCTGTGAAGGTTGTTTTGTCTAAAACACAGGAAAGGGGACGGGTTAACTTAAGGCCGTCTATTTTTTCCCTCTGTGTAAAAGGGCTGCTGGTAGATAGTCCGTGCTATTCTTTACACTCACGATGTGATGATGTCCAGGCAACACGAGGGGAAAAAGCCGTGTATGCAGTAATGGAGAATCTGGTGCGAACTACTGAGTCAAGACATAATGTGTCACCTTTATTGACCTTATCATAGACAGTGAGAGCATGGGGAAAAAAGAGACATTATGTTACTATTGTAAATATCTATATGATGCACCTCTGACTGCACAGATATTATTATCTGTTTATCACCAATATTCTTATCACAAACATTATTATTGCACCAAGTATGTATCTTTATGATGTAATCTATAGTAATGAACTATATAATTTGGTAGAGGATTAAATAAATAGATTAAAATCAAATAGATACTTTAGGATTAGATCCACTCCACTAAAGTCTTACCAATTTGACATTTGCTGATATCCTCTGATATCCAATCCCTTTCCATACACTCGGGACCGTTTCAGTTAAATTCTCACCTGTCAGAGACTCGCCCATCGGCCCGGCCCATTCCTGTGTACTCCCTTCTAGATTCTGGGCCGAATCAATCTGGCCAGATGCCACAGCCATACGTAGTTTACCGACACTGCCGCATCCTGCCGGCCTCGGCCCGTTGTGCAGCACGCCAGACTTAGCACAGTTTCATTTCTTTATCTACTGTACTGTTCATGAACATTTCATTTAAAATCGATAACATTACATAGACAAAACGTTTACTTTCATTTTAATTATATAGATTATAATACATATTATAACACAACTTAAATCCCTAAACATCTCATTATTATGAAAGCATTTTTAAAGTCTGGCTTGATCAAGCTGGCATGAGGAACATTTATTTACAAAACCAAGTAATTACAGCAAAAAACGGCAGCTATACAATAAGTGTAGATTAAATATTTAACATTTTGCAAAATTACCCATGCATTTACTTGAATGAATGAGGCATTTATATATATCCATACACTTGGACTGTAACATTTAAGAAATAAAGGTTAAACAATTTAAAAGTTGTTTTGAAACACATTAGTAAATGGCAAATGTTTGGAATTAAACATTTTGTACTTGGCAAAATAATTTAAATAATTACCTAACTGTTACTATGAATCATTTTTAAAGGTAATCAGTGAAAACTGTTGTTGGTTGTACTCTTGTCAGGAGTTGTGGTCACTGTGCAGCATGTCTTTCCACATCTTAGTCTTTACTTGGGAGCTTTCATTTCTGCACTTTTAAAGAGCAAATAATGCTAACGTGTCTATTACTGAAGGTCTAACTGAACGCACCAAACTGAATTAAATTAAATATATATATTGTATTAAAGCACATGTTGTTTGACATATTTACTTATTATATTATTTACTTATTTAGTTACGTGTACTGCGTTAGTCTAACGAGACTTGTCATAGCACTTGCGTATTATTGCTCTTTTGTTGGTTTCGATTGCTTCTATTGTCCTCATTTGTAAGTCACTTTGGATAAAATCATCTGCTAAATGACTGAAATGTAATTATAGCACATTAAGAGGCTGTCCAGCATGATTAATATTTAAAGTGTGTGTCATCCTAATTAAAGAGTTTACCCACAAATGAAAATCAGTTACTCCCTGTATGTCGTCTACACGTGACAAACCTGCTGGTTTTGATTACCAGCAAAATATCTTCTGAGTTTTGTAGAGAAAAAAGTCGGGGCTCAAAAAAAATAAATGAGGGTAAATTGATGTACTAATGTAAATGATGACATAATTCTGTGTTAACCATACTTTTAAGTAAATTTGTAGAAACCATTTTCACTAGTCATCACTGGGCAGAAAAATAACAGTTAATGCCACAATAAAATGCTTGAAGAATACACATTCAGCAGATCCATAGCTTCCTGTTGGTCAGGTCGTCTCTTCAGTTAAGATTCCCAGTTGTTGCAGAAAACATTATTTTACATGGTATAATCATGGTCAGTGCAGACATTTACTTGAACTTACTTTCTCATCGACTCTAACTGCTCCGTGCTAGTCCAGTCAGAGAAGTTTAATACAGATGAAGTCCACCGTCTCCAAGCACTGCTCGGTGTTCACGGGTGTCTGAGGAACGTCTGACATTTCTTCTGCGATGACACTTCTCTTGGTTACTACAAAACATAGGTTAAAAGACATTTGTGGCACATTAAGATAAATAATCAGTTATTCCTGTATGTCTACATGCTGAGTGTAGAAGCAACTAAAATAGCAACACAATTGTGATTCTGTATTTTGTTGTAGTCCGTTACATGTGTTTTGGTTGGTGAGCACCTGTACATAAGTCTACTTAGTGTAGACACAGCTACTGCAGATTATCTCAGACATATTGATGCATATACATTTGATTGCAGTACATTCTCATCGTAAAAATCACTGCAACTAGCTTATATATTTAGTTAACTGAGATTATTTGAAAAGAACAATCTTCTATAGACTTCTAATACCAATAGTACAAATCATCCTCTTCACTTAACATCCTTTAAGTAATTACGTTCAGTTGCATTCATAAAAATAAGAATGTGGAAACTAAAACTACAAACCTTTCTCCTTGTATGCACTGGACCATCATCCTCTTCTTCATCTGTTTGTTTGCGGATCGGAGTGTTGCTCGTCAAAGTTTAGCATAACTGTACTCAAAGATCAAAAACATCTCGTTGATTTATTAACTTAAGGTGGAGTATAACAAAAGTTTTCCCATCCCATACATCCACATCTCTTGGTAAATAATCCATTGTGATTTGCTGTTATCAAGAGCACAGCACAGCAGATTGACGGAATTTCAATTCGGTCCTACAAATGGCGGCCGCACCACTGTGTGACGTCACGTGAAATCCATCAATATTCCGCTTTGTGTGCGTGCGCTCCGCTCAGTCGCTCACAGCCAAAGCAAACGCTCCGCTAATGTTCCGCTCACGCTCACCGGTAAACCAAATCCCGCTCAGATCATGCTCTGACATAACATTTTTCTGGTAGGCCTGGTTATTTATTTATTTATTTTCTGTTTATAATGAAATTCTTGAATAAATGTCTCAATTAAAGCAGTAGTCCGATAAGTCAAGTCACCTTTATTTATACAGCGCTTTTAACAATACAAATTGTGTCAAAGAAACTGCACAATATCAAAATACGAAAATAGTGTCAATATTGTAAAGTGACCAGATTTAAACACTCAGCTAAAGGCATTTCATTATTGAATTCAGTGATGGCTTTGTCCAGTTCAGTTTAAATAGTATTTGTGCAATCAAGTCGAAGATATCGCTGGAAATGAAGTGTCCCCAACTAAGCAAGCCAGAGGTACCGATAACAACGGTTATGATTCAGGGTGACGTTCAGCATGCAGAACTTTATTAATTTAAATGTATTAAATACAAATTATTAATTTAAACACGTGTCTTGTTTTTGAAGCCACTTGGCAAACCTTCCTAAAAAATTAAATAACTGAAAAAGTATACTTTTTCATGAAAACACAGCTTCAGTTATTGTGCAAACATTCAAAACATGCACACAAGATGAAATGCAGATATATAATTTCACAAAATACACCTTGATTATCAGACCCATGAAAGCAAACACAAGATGAAATGCACTTAAATAATTATTTTGTGGCATTAATAAAATGTACACTTTCTAAAATTAAAATAGACCAAAACTGCGGGGACATGCATTTAAAATAGACCAAAACTGCGGGGAAATGCGGAATGTCTGTCAATCTTTACAGGATTTTATACAGGATTAGCTTAGACAAACTATTGCTTCGCCTATTCCACAGATTATCAAACTAGCAAATTACCAAAGGGCCTTTTGTGTTGAGCGAGCGGTGCTGAGCGTATTGAGCGAGCGGAGCAGAATCTTCAGAAAGGCGCTCTCCGCTCTGAAGGAAAATATGACCGCTACGCTCCCGCTCCACTCCGCTCACATGCTCTGGTTCATACCGAATACCGGTGTTTATTTTTCTTATGATATACATTTTAAAATACCGCAATACCGGTATATGTCGTCTAAACAACGTTCGTAACGCGACACTGTTTGAGAGGGGTTTCTTTTCACTGTTGCACTTTGGCGAGGACACCACCACACTAAGCGTGAAAGTTCTTAAACAGAAGCTGTAGAACGTGAACTCAAATATCCACTGCCCACTGCCATCAGCTCCCGCGTCTCACACACACACACACGAGCGTGAGTTCAGCACTATATTTAGCAACTTTCTGACACTTTTAGCTGCTTTTTATTCCAAAAAAGGTACATACTGACTGACAAACCAAGCGACTTTTCGGGATAAACCTTAGCTAGGGTTCAGTTGGAAGATGTCTCCAGTACTGCCCCGCGAGCACAAGGTTCGACTGTCCCGGCGCAGTGTGTGGCAGAGAAGCAGTGCATTCAGCTGGCCGTACTGCAGCGGACTCGTCAGCAAATGAGTACAAAGCAGCGTTTACTGTCGCTTACTGACTGTTTGGAATTATGAATATGAGCATAGGTCATCTGTTAATATAATGCGCCTTTTTTTTTTTTTTTTTACTCCGATGCAAGCAGTGCGCTGCATGAGACAAAAATAATAGCCAAAACCACCACATAGCCGCTCTTTAGTTATGCATGTTGATTTGATCAGATGTTGTTGCGATTATAAATGAGTGACTCCTGCAAACATGTATTAATGGGTCGTGTTTAGTCACTATTAATGTGGAATTTTTCTACAATATTCGCTCATCATGACAGTAAAATAGGACATTGTTAGTCAGTCTACTGCAGTTTTTCCTCTCTCAGTCAGTAGAAAATGTGGTTAACACCCGGTCGTGCATGAAAAAAAAATACCATCATAGACCGTGAAACCGGTATAATTTTGAAAATACCGTGATATACATTTTTGGTCATACTGCCCAGCACTACAAGCGCCAGACTGTCCTTGCAAAGTTGGAATTGCCCCACTTTATAGAAACAGCCTTGGTGCACAGCTGGCACGGTAGGCTACTCTCCCAGGTTCAGGAAATAGTCCTCTGTAAAATGTTCTGCACACATTCTAATATTAGTGTTGTACTGTTCTGGAACAGTGTTGTAAACACAACTTAACCACTGATTTCTAGTTGTGTCCTCTTTTGGAAGCCCAAACAAAGTAGTTTCACTTTCACAACGAAACACAGCGTCTCCAGGACATGGCGCCGGCGGCAGCAACAATACTACAGCCAGGATAAAAGTCACGCCTTCTTTCTTTGCGTATACGTTTAGGTAGTGTTTTGAAAATATTTCCACATCGTGATGTAGACATGTGGGGGCGTGTTTGAATTAGTTGTTTTAGGGGGGCGTGGCAGAGTCTTAACTTTGATAAAGAATATCTCTTTGGGTTTGAGACTTCAGTCTTTGTAACTTCAGGGATCTTATGGATGCACAAACAGCTTGTAACCCCAAAGAGAAAGCAAAACTTCACATCACATCATATGACCCCTTTAATGTAATTTTTAATAATGAGCAACATTAGCATTTTTATATATAAGGTAATGTATAATGTAATGGAGATGTCCACCTGGTGTAAGTAAGCTAGTGACCGGCGAGACTCTATTGGCCGCTCTGGGGTTTAATCAAAATCACATTTGTGTCTGTTTCAGTCTTTCTGCCTAAATAGCACTGACAGCTGGATTTATCCCTCTACTCCGCTCTCTCTCGTATCATGCTGCTAGTGCACAACTGTAGCGTCATGCCTCTAGTGTTAATCTACTGAGGATTATCATATCACACACACGTCCTCCTGCTGCCCCGCTACTCCAAACACACACGGGCAGCTGTGATACGCACTCAAAACTCAACACATGACCGTACGCTCAATGTGCTTTTAGGATCATGTGACGCTCTTTTGTCATACTACTGCGTTCCTGTCACATACGTGCTGTGAGAAGTCGTTTTGGTGTACCTTTAGCAGAAGTTTGACTTGTGCTCGTAAGAGTGGCGCTGCATTTGGTCATATGATCCAATGTACTGAGCCAGTTGTTCAGTTCCTGATCTCGGTTCACATCTTTCAATAATAGACATGCAAGCTAAAAGTAACATTTAAAACGATGCCTTTGCTGAAGAGTGTGAGGAATCGATAGTTAACCAAAATGAATGACATTATATAAAACTTAAAAATGTATGTTTTAAAAATTGTGATTTTAAAATAACATGTATTTTAGCTATTTTAAATATTCTAATATGTATAACAAAAATAAATCATTATAATGCATTAAATGCAATATTATTGTTAACTAAAGCTAAAAATAGCTTTGAACATTATTGAAATAAGGCTGAAATAAATATATATATATATATATTAGATGGAAAATAAAGTAATAACTGAAATTCATTAAAATAAATATATACTTTTATTAATATAGTGTATAATACATAAACAATTTAATAATAATAAATTAAATATGCTAGGTAGAATTATTTTGAAAAAACACATAAAAGCACATAACATGACTAAAACTTAAGCCAAATTTAAAATGAAAACTGAAAATATAAATGCTATAATTTATAGTAGTTTATTATAATTTACTAAACTATAGTTAGTTAGTAAATAATATTAAAATATCACTGTAGTGATGATCACATAATTTAGTAATAGATTAAAATTGCTAGTGTTTGATAAGGCATGCTTTAATTATTATGAAAATAATCAAAGTCAACCAAATCATGTTTTAGATATCATGGTATATGGCTGCATCATTTCGACAATAATTTAGAAAGTTATCTGAATTGAATTGTTTAATTGTGTGAAATATTTAAAATTTCCTATGACTGGTTAATATCTACATTATTATTATTATTGTGCAGTACTTAAGATATTATTTTCCCTTCAGTATTATTGCACTATGTTGTAATCCTCATTAACTCTTCCTTTTCTTTTTCCCTCATGTTTTCTTTCTGTAGATTGCCGGTCGTAAAGGTTTTCCTCATGTGATCTACACGCGGTTATGGCGCTGGCCTGACCTTCACAAGAACGAGCTGAAGCATGTGAAATTCTGCCAGTATGCTTTTGACCTCAAATACGATAATGTCTGTGTCAACCCTTACCATTACGAGAGAGTGGTGTCACCAGGCATCGGTGAGTCATTACTGAGACATCACTGAGCTGTGTGCAGCACTTCCTGAGTCTGCTACAACACAGTCTCATGCTTTTCTATCAGTGCAGGAAAACATATTTTCATAAGTTTTTCTCTTTTTTTCTCTCTCATCTCAAGTGGGTCTCAGTCTTCAAAACACGGGTAAGTTATGCAATAATCAGTGTTGGTGAGGAATTAGTTACATGTAACAGAATTTTGTATTTTTCTAATTTAATTACAAAATAAATGTAATTGCTATCAGTTACAGTTACTGAGAAAAATGTGTAAATAAATTACTTCTGAAAATATTAACGATTACAAAGGGTTTACATCTGAATTTTTTCACACACGGACATACAAATTTAATTGATTTCTTTCCCAAACTGCTCTAAAATATGAGGCACCAATGTATATATATATATATATATATATATATATATATATATATACACATACACACACACACACACACACAGTCTGGCATATGTGGTTTACGGGGACTCTCCATAGGCGTAATGGTTTTTATACTGTACAAAACTGTATAAGCTATTGCCCTACACCTACCCTACACCTAAACTTAGCCCTCACAGAAGACTTTGTGCATTTTTAGATGCATTTAGATGATTAAAAAACAAAAAACACCATTTAGTATGTTTTTAAAGCCTTTTGGTTACGGGACACAAAGGCAGTGTCCTCATAAAATACCATGTTGTAATCCATCTCTCTCTCTCTCTCATCTCTCTCTCTCTCTCTCTCTCTCTCTCTCTCTCTCTCACACACACACATGGTTCAAATGTTTAGATGATTTTAGAATTTTTTTGTTAAGAAAGTTTTTGTTTTTGAAAGAAGTCTCTTATGTCAAATGACCGTTTTTCTATTTGAATATATTTTAAAATGTAATTTATTTCTGTGACCCTAAGTTAATAAAATCCTTCAGAAATCATTCTGATTTGCTGTTCAAGAAACATGATTATTAAAAATGTAATTATATCAGACTTTTAGCTTTTTATAAACATTTTTATTACATTAAATTGATAAATCAAATGATAAATTCTATTAATGAACAGATAAAGTTACGAAATTATGAAATATTGAACATGATGATAAACAGTGTTATTTTAAATAACTTGCCATTCCACACTCTGGTTCAAAAAAGATTCACTTATTCGATTAAGGCCAAAATTAATATGTGAATTTGTTTTTTTTTTTAACGAACGGGCTAATTCAATTTGTCCTCTGGCTGGTGTCTAGGTCTCACTGGCAGACTAATAAAGGAAGAGTACAGCCACGACTGCATTCAGATGGACATACCCCCATGCCTGCCTCCTCAGCAGGACCACCAGGGGGCGATGAAACTCCTCCTCCGGACCACTACGGCCAGCCTTACAGCTGCCTTCAGAACCCAGCCGTGCACCCCCACGGTCGCCCTTTACTCCAACATGCCCCTCTCCCCCACCGGTAAGCGCTGACCGCTGGCCACACAGGACTCACAGTTGTTGTAATCACAGTGTCATCTTCCAAACTCTCATGTGTTTTAGCTTCAGGCTCTATGATGCCGATGCAGGGAGGTCACGGTGAAGGCTTACTTCAGATTGCGTCTCCTCAGGGTCAAGTCATGACTCCTACACCTCCCCCCTCCACCCCACGCATGTACCCCCACAGACCCCCATCCCACCCCAGCCTCCACCCAACCAGAACGGCTACAACAGCTCCAAACTCTCCCAGACGCAAGGCTCCTTTCACAGTGAGTATCACACCACGTCCTAACCAATCACAACGCGACTAGTGATAAATCCTGTTTGTGTTAATTTGAGTTTTTGACCAGTGTTACCAATACCATGTTTACATGTACATAATTTTCTGATTAAGGTTATATTAACAATAAATTATGCATAATTAGAAGCAAGTAACCCTAAAGGCCCCAATATACTTCAAACGAAATCGAAGAACAAACTGATGTGACGTCATTTCAAACAAAATCTGGCCAACACGAAGTTTGAAATGACTTGCCCAAGCAAACTCTCCGGAAAAGTTCATTCCAGCTGCAAAACACCTTCGTACTACCATTGGTCTGTAACGATTATGTCATAGGAGGTGTGCGCTGAGGTCCCGCCTTCTTTCACGTGTAACTCTTCTCTGGGTTCATTTTTCGTCTGTCGAGTCTTCGATGTCCGAGCCTAATAGAAAATAAAGCTGTGCTTCTGATGAAATGAGACACTGACTCTGTTTGTCATGTTTAAAACTGCCGATTGCTTTTCAGCTATATATTGAATAAAGTGCCATGTAACTTCAGGGGAATGCTCTTTGCAGAGCTCGTGCAAAACATACCCATGTTGCTATGATCAGATAAAAAAGAAATGCTTACCGTTTTCTCCATTTTTGTTGTGTTTATTTTGTTACCGCGAGAAAAGCGCGCAGTACATATTTACATACTCATTTAAACATTGCTTTCATCAGAGTGGGCGGCGTCAGGATGTTCACTAACAGTATACCACTGCACATATACAAAACCTTTCTAATCTCTTAAATTGCTGCAGCAACCTGGACAGGCAGCAGCACAGCCTCCTACACTCCTGTAGGACCCCAGCAAAACGGACGTGGCCACCAGCCTCCTCTCCACCACCCACACTTCTGTACGCTTGCCTTAAACATTGCTAACAACATGGATGCAAATATACCATTATTCTTTTAACAGAACTGAATTAATCCATTATTATTTCTTGTTCTATCAGGGTCTCAACATCACAGTTCAGCGTCTTTCCCCCCTCCAGTCTCCAACCATCCAGGTTTATACTTTAAATAAACTCCACTAAAACACACAATACAACACATTCAAATGATCTGATATTTAAAAAAGAAAAAGAAATTAGTACTTTCTATTCAGCAAGGACACCTTAAACTGATCAAAAGTGCATCCACAGGTCCTGAGTTTTGGTGCTCCATCTCATACTTCGAGATGGATGTGCAGGTGGGGGAGATGTTTAAAGTGTTGTCCAGCTGTCCGGTGGTGACGATTGACGGGTATGTGGACCCCTCGGGAGGCGACCGCTTCTGCCTGGGTCAGCTCAGTAATGTGTATCGCACAGATGCCAGTGAGCGCGCCAGGTATGTGTCCAGCCAGTAAATATCTCCGTGTGGCTATTAGAGCGGAGTCATATACTGAATATTTATGATTTACTCTGTATTGTTTTGTTGCAGATGTAAAACCAACATTGTGAATATGACACTGATTATAATGTCCTTTTTATTGAGCTATTAAGCTTTAAAGACCAATGGCAGTAGATTTGTTTCCATATTTATTATTTTATTACAACTTGAATGAAATATTTATATAATGATATATACAATTATTTTTATCTTGGACAAGACATTGGCTGTATGTGTGATATGATTTATGTGTGTTTATAGATGATGAATTCACACAGGTTTTATGTTTGCTTAACACACATCTCAAAAACGTCTTACTGTTCCAGATTGACTCTGTGAAGAAAATATATATAACAAATCGATCGATATGCGAGAATAACAGCCGGGAAATAACTGGCTTTAACAAACTGATGAAATGAAATGTAAGCGTATCAACAGAGGCACATCTGGTTTTGTTCATGACACTCGGCGACATGTGTTTATTTATGTTACGTAACTATGTGATGGAAGCAGAAATGTTGTAAAGGCAGTGCTGTTTCAGTGTCTTGTCTCTCTGTCTGCAGGTTGCACATAGGTAAAGGAGTGCAGCTAGAGTGCCGCGGCGAGGGTGATGTGTGGATGCGCTGCATGAGCGATCATGCTGTCTTTGTGCAGAGTTACTACCTGGATAGAGAAGCAGGTCGAGCGCCAGGAGATGCCGTGCACAAAATCTACCCAGGGGCCTACATAAAGGTAAAAGATACCAGCTTCGCTTTGAACCCATCAAAACTGTGGATGTCAAAGATGAAACACTTAAGGGGGTCACCATATTGAAATAGTGCAATGTTAATAGTGCAGGTCAAATAGATTGAAACTAAAAACTAGATTGTGGGTGATGAGGAATTAGATGTGTAGAGTCCTGTTCTATTGAAATAGCGATGCGTGTAATAACTCAATAACAGAGCTATTACATGCATGGCTATTTCAAGAGAACAGGACTCTACACATCCACTTAATGAGTATTTAGCCCCACTGCCCACAGGGCACAGGTACAGGGCTATGAGGTGCAGGAGGGCCGTTTTGGATTTAATCTTTGAAATGCAGTTTTTTTGTAGTTAAAATGTAACACTTCAAAATTCAAAATGTAAATAAATCACTTTTCATAATTTAAATGATGAATTTTTATATAAATAAGTGGGTGAATTTTTTTATTTAAATTAATGGCTGAATTTAGACCAGCTGCTTATGTAATTTATTTAATACAATTTATGTTTTTGTAGTTAAAAACGTAGTTCATGTAACAAAATAAAGCAACTAAAGCATCAAGCATTTAAATCCATTTATTTGTCAATTAGAAAAGTTTATTTTATTTTTAAGCATAACAGCAAATTTGACCTTTTATGTACAAAAACAGTATTTAAATTATTTTACTAAATAAGTTACTTTAAGTAACTTATTAATGCATTTAAGTAACTTGTTAATGTCTATTTGTCCATTTGAAAAGTTATTTTGAATTATTGTTTGACTTTGTTGTTAAAATGTAAAATGTAGTTACATGTAACAATAAAGTAAACAAACATTTTTAAATCCAAACAAAATAAATTATAAAAAAAATAAAATAAATATCAAATACATTTAGACAAGTTCCTTATTTAATTTTTGAAATATGATTTTTGTGTATGTTTTCATAGTACATGGTAGTGCAATCATGCTGTTATTATTGGTACATCTTAAAAATCAAGGAAAAGGTCTCTTAATATGTCCCCTGTAATTCCAGCCTCGATGGGTAGTGAATACCTTTGTGCACTTGAGAGCTCTGTATGTATTTTTGCTTCCTGTCACATTAGATGTGCTTGATCCAGAGCGTGACTTTTTTTTCTAAGCCTGTCCAAATGACTTCTCGTCAGCCGTTGTTTCAGGACACAGCAGCGAGATCTCTGTATGTCATTGCTGTGCTGATAGTTGAAGTGTGAGTGTGTTGTTTGGTTTCTGTAGGTCTTTGACCTCAGGCAGTGCCACAGGCAGATGCAGCAACAGGCGGCCACGGCGCAGGCGGCGGTTGTAGCACAGGCCGCGGCGGTGGCAGGGAACATTCCTGGACCAGGAAGCGTTGGTGGAATCGCTCCTGCAGTCAGTGAGTGTCTGCCTCATTCACCGTGTATTCAAAATGAGGGTTTTGGGACTTTAAAGGGCTAGTTCACCCAAAAATGAAAATTACCACATGATTTAATTCAATTCAATATAATTCAAGATTATTTGTATAGTGCTTTTTACGATACAATCGTTGCAAAGCAGTATTACAGGAAATTAAGTCTCTATGATAGATTTATGTATTGAAGAAACAAGTAATATATGTAACTTATGGCAAAATTTGGTTAATTCAGTATAATCGCTGATGGATGGCTTCCTCTGAGGTCCTCCGAGGGGTTGGCATCATCTCTTCTCAGGTGTTCGGTCATCTCAGATCATTTAAGGGTTGGATCCAGACTGAAGCTTGTGTATTTCCTAGTTACCACGGGATGTTAATCAGAAACAAATAGAGACATAATTAGCGTAGCTGTTGTTCCATCCAAGCAAAAATGTTTTTTTCAACCCAAGCTAAAGCATAATAATGTGCGTTTGATCAGATATAGCTGCAGTACAAAATTGTGATATGCATTGTATGAATGTGTGGCTAAAGATATGTGTCTTTAATCTAGATTTAAATAGAGAGAGTGTGTCTGAACCCGAACGTTATCAAGAAGGCTATTCCAGAGTTTGGGAGCCAAATATAACACATTTCTACCTCCTTTAGTGGACTTTGCTATCCTAGGTACTACCAAGAGTCCAGAGTTTTGCGACCTTAGGGAGTGGGTTGGATTGTAGCGTGATAGAAGATTAGTTAGGTACGTAGGAGCTAAATCATTTAGGGCCTTATAGGCTAGTAATAATATTTAACTGATACGGAACTTAATAGGTAGCCAGTGCAGAGACTGTAAAATTGGAGTAATATGATCATATTTTCTTGACCTGGTAAGGACTATTGCCGCAGTATTTTGTAATATCTGTAGCTTGTTTATTGAAGATGCAGGACAACCACCTTTAGCAGTGCATTACAATAGTCCAGTCTAGAGGTCATATCAGTCCCTCCAGGATTTTGCGATCGCTAAATTTATCGCAAAATCAAGCAAACTCTGGAATTTTCGTAATTGTCGCAGAATGTCCGCAGATTTTGGGCTTAGACGCATCCCGTGACATCATCGCAACGCGCATTGTCAAATAAAGGTTGTTTCTCAGTTTGAAAAATGTAATGAACAGCCTGCGTTCTCATCATGATCGATTTATAAGAGCTACATATGACAAACGAACCGAAAGCGGAACGAATCCGCGCTACACCTTTGGGCTATGCGTGCAGACCGTTTATCTGCTCAGGCCGGAGCCGCGGGACACCGTTATACACAGCGCTGGGAGATACAGTGAAGAAAGTAGTCGAATTCACAGCAGAATCAAAACATCTCTGTCAAATCTTGCGAGAAGCATTCAAATTCAGCGCAGAATTCTGTTAAAGCTGCAGACATCAGAACAAACACCACTGATGTGGAAACCAGGAAAAACATTGTTCAATAAACACAAATCTCCACCATTCACCATGGATTTAACATAACTACAGGAACAAATTGTGGCAGAAATAGTCTTAATGTTTTCAAGTGTTTTTAAATGGTTCACAAAACTTTTCCCAGCACTTCAAAGCTTTAAGTATTACTCTACTGAATTTAAAAGTTATTTTTAATGTGATGGCATTGTTTGTTCACCCTTCATAGGTTGCCTCCATTTATAAAACTAAAAGTTTCATAATGTAGGAAAGCAAACACAAAATAAAAAGGACAT
Organism: Ptychobarbus kaznakovi; assembly: GCA_027422405.1. Classification (NCBI taxonomy): domain Eukaryota; kingdom Metazoa; phylum Chordata; class Actinopteri; order Cypriniformes; family Cyprinidae; genus Ptychobarbus; species Ptychobarbus kaznakovi. The sequence goes on from JAPDDN010000646.1 coordinate 16,961, forward strand.
TAAATTACCACACAGACATTAAATTACCACTATATGGCTACTGAGACTTATAGGCTTATTAGCTTGTAGGCTTATTATTAGCCATTTCCACTCCCTATATATATATATAATATATATTATATATATATATGTGTGTGTGTGTATTTTGTATTTATTTTTTATCAAATTATATTTAGACGTTATGAATGACAGTAATAAAAGTTAATTGTATCTGCATCCCAATACACAGACAGCACAAGTACATCTGTAAGACATCTGCTAAAGATCTGGGAAAACATCTGCCTTGTAATCTGATAAACGTCTCAGAAGCAGTTTTACATTAATTCTAATAAATGTCTATTTGACATCTGACAGGAAACGTCTTAGAGACGTATTGCAGATGAGCAAATACGTCTCGCATATGTAAATGCAGACATCAAATAGACATCTCTGAGATGTACATGTGTGATTAGGGTGCTTTATTTTCAGGTAAACAAACATACACAAAACACACTGGCTCTAGAAAATCTATGGGGTATTGTGAAGAGGAAGATGCGATATGCCAGACCCAACAATGCAGAAGAGCTGAAGGCCACTATCAGAGCAACCTGGGCTCTCATAACACCTGAGCAGTGCCACAGACTGATCGATTCCATGCCACGCCGCATTGCTGCAGTAATTCAGGCAAAAGGAGCCCCAACTAAGTATTGAGTGCTGTACATGCTCATAATTTTCATGTTCATACTTTTCAGTTGGCCAAGATTTCTAAAAATCCTTTCTTTGTATTGGTCTTAAGTAATATTCTAATTTTCTGAGATACTGAATTTGGGGTTTTCATTAGTTGTCACTTATAATCATCAAAATTAAAAGAAATAAACACTTGAAATATATCAGTCGGTGTGGAATGAATGTATACATTATACAAGTTTCACTTTTTGAATGAAATTTGTGAAATAAATCAACTTTTTGATGATATTCTAATTATATGACCAGCACATGTGTGTATATATATGTGTGTGTGTATTTTTTATCAAATTATATTTAGACATTATGAATGACAGTAATAAAAGTTCATTTTATCTGCATCTCAACTACCCAGACAGCACAAGTACATCTGTAAGACGTCTGCTAAAGATCTGGGGAACATCTGTCTTGTAATCTGATAAATGTCTCAGAAGCAGTTTTACATTAATTCTAATAAATGTCTATTTGACATCTGACAGGTCTTAGAGACGTATTGCAGATGAGCAAAATACGTCTCGCATATGTAAATGCATCAAATAGACATGTCCGAGATGTACATGTGCGATTAGGGTTGCTGGTAAACAAACATATGGCTCTGCTGATGGTTAGTCAAAATCACATTCCCAACAGTCATTGGTTGCTGCAATATTATTTAGTTAAACTTTTAATAAAAAAAATGAAAGTGTAAAAGCGTTACGTAAGTTTACTGTCGAGAAAATATGCTGTACAATTATTTTATATATAAAATAAATATTTAACAAAATATTTTGGAATCCTACATTTCTATAAAATCAAAGCCATATGTCTAAATAAATATGTTTCAAATTTGAAGTTGATAGTACTAAAATTGAGGTTGCTGTGAGATTTTGTTTATGCGCTATACCAACAATATCCACCAGGTGACACCCAAACTCCATTTCATTTTTAAAGCATTTTCCTGTCACAATTTGGTAAATTTCTCACAATTTTAAGTTTGTCACAAAATAACCACAAAAAACCTTGAGACCTTTTCCAACAGTGTGTTTTATCAAGATTAGAACAAAGTCGTGATAAAAAAAATTTTGTAGCAAATTTTGTAAGATGACACTTGAAACGGCCCACTGAAGGGAGGAGCATGCTAAAAGGATTTAAAGAACCATTTCCAAGGTAATGCAAAATAGTTTTCACAGGATGAATTTTGAGTATTTTGAAGCTTTCAATCGATATTTCAAAAGATGCCAGCAGCCATATCTCACTGCAGCCCAAGACTGGTTGCCCACTTTAGTTAAGCAGGGTTGAGCTGGTCAGTACCTGGATGGAGACCTCCTGGGAAAGCTAGGTTGCTGCTGGAAGAGGTGTTAGTGAGACCAGCAGGGGGTGCTCACCCTGTGGTCTGTGTGGGTCCTAACGCCCCAGAATAGTGACCGGGATACGATACTATTAAAAAGCACCGTCTTTCGGATGAGACTTTAATCCGAGGTCCTGACTCTCTGTGGTCATTAAAAATCTCATGGCACTTCTCGTAAAGAGTAGGGGTGTAACCCCCCCAAATTCCCCCCACTGGCCCTTGTCAATCATGGCTTCCTAATTATCCCCATCCACTTGATTGTCTCTATGACTTTTCTCTCCTCTCCACCTGTAGCTGGTGTGTGGTGAGCGCACTGGCGCCGTTGTCCTGTGGCAGCCGTCGCATCATCCAAGTGGATGCTGCACACTGGTGGTGGTTGAGGAGAGCCCCCCCCCCCCACATAAATGTAAAGTGCTTTGGGTGTACAGCAATACACAATAAAGCGCTATATACCTGTAAATGCATCATTCATTCATTCATTAATTCAATCATTCATTCATCTAATTTACAATGATTACTAAAATATGTGTTAGGTAAAAAAGGCAATAAACAGAGCATCAGTTAACTAACTGTTACATCTGAAACCTTACACCAGAAAATAAGTCAACACTGGACAGAAATCTGTTTTGGTTAAGTTTTATCATAAATTTGTTTTTGTCATTTCTGTAGCCTGACTTTGGGAATGTTTGCTTCCAGGCCTCTCGGCAGCAGCAGGGATTGGTGTGGATGATCTCCGGAGGCTGTGCATCCTGCGCCTGAGCTTCGTGAAGGGCTGGGGTCCTGACTACCCCCGGCAGAGCATCAAGCACACCCCCTGCTGGGTGGAGGTGCATTTGCATCGGGCGCTGCAGCTGCTGGACGAGGTGCTGCACACTATGCCACTGGCAGACCCTGGACCGGCTAACTGAGAGCGAACAATACACCGCAAACACTCACCACACAGATACTGGACGCATTACAGTAAGCGTGAGAAGAGCATTACGTGCTGCAGTGTGCTTCGCACTTTTATCAGTCATTAGAATACCAATGAAAACACCACAGAGATTCACTATTCTAAAACTCATGTTTTGGAAAGATATTTCAGTGCATTTTATTGTTCTATAAAGAAACGTTGCATTTATTTTCGGGTTAATCTCACAAACATGTCTAGGTCATATTTCGCTCTAATATAAAAAATATATATTTGTTTAAAGACAAGGAAGACTGTTTTTAGGAATTTTTAATTATGACTAGGGTTGCAAAGGGGCGGAACATTTCTGGAAACTTCCAAAAATGTAAAATTCACAAAATTTCCCAAAATTCTAGATTTCTTTCCTATTTGCAGCCCTAATTATGACATTTAAAAAAAAAATGAATTAAACACATTTTTCTGCCAAATTCTGAATAATTCTTGCTAAAATAACTGAAAGGTTTTGAGGTTGTTTGTTTATTTAATGGTGATTCTTAACAGATTACTGTATATTTTTTATTTAAAACAATGAGTTGTTTTATTAAATTCAGCATAAATTAAGGGAGGTCCAATAAATATAATTACAATTACAGTTATACAAATATAACAATTAATATGTGTACATTAGTCATTGTATTTTTTTGAACAGTCAGGTAGTATTCTCATTTAATATTTAAAAGTATTATTATGTTATATATATTTATATAAGAGTAATAATGAATAAAGAAAAAATAAAAGATTAATGACGTTATATATATTATATATCATGATTATTTTTTAAATATAATTTCAATGAGAATTGGGAGGAATATAATTGATTATCATGAAAATGATTATGTAAAAAAAATCTAATTTTCTTTTTTTGTCATTTTCTTTATACAGAAAGTGATTTTCTATTTCTTTCTCTTGTTTTTATGGCGAATTATGACCTTGACATGTTCTTGATGGGATTTGTGAAACTCATCCGTTCAAATTAGATGTATATACCTTAGCGCTGTAGGTCTACTAATGAATGCAAGTTTACACAGAGTTGATTGCAGATTAAGTTCAGGGAAATAGCTTTATTGTTGATATGCCTTTCTAGCTTTGCACATCATGCAGTTATACTTAGAATTCTAGAGCCTAATAGTTTCGCAATACTGGTAGAAAAAGCTTAAGATCTGTCCTTGCAAGAATTTAATTTATGGGTCAGTGTCTGAACATAAAACAAAAGGACGCCGCTTTTGCAGTGGCCTTGGTTTCAGAAGTATTTTTCCATTCATTCACTCCATAAGAGTTCTTAGCTAAGATATGCATACAAAAACATATGCATTTTGATGATACTATATATTTGAAGTTAATTGCAAAATATTTGTTCAAATATTGGGTAGTGAAACTGACTCGAATCTCTGTGGAGAAAATGAATGGTATTTTTTACTTTTGGAGCCATACGGTTGTGCTCTATTACACTCTGGTATCACACATACACACAACACGGTCAAAGACGACACAAGTGAGGAAGAGACTTTTCGACCTCCAATCAAGTTTTTTTTGCATAAACTCAGAATATCTTGAGTTTCACGGGTATGGTAGCACTAAATGCCTCAGAGCAAGTCGCTATATTGGCGCTGGTCACTTCAGGAAGCGTTGGATAGGACCAGCTGATATAGATGCAAACCTGCCCCTGAGAGACAAACTGAACCAGACAGATAACAGGACAAACTGTCAAAACAAAACGCTCATCATCTCTGTGCTTGTGCTGTGCTCCTCTACAAGTGAACCTCAACTCAGCTATGACGTGTGGCTTGCTATCCAGGCATCTTATTAGTTAGACTTGCAATAGCCTTCCAGCTCCTTTATTTTCATACCAAAAAAAAGAAGAAAAAAATTGTTCAGCTTTAAAATGGTGGTGTTTGTGTTGTGACGCAGTTCGGTGTTTGTAACCAAATCATTTGCCATGTGGTGTAAGTCACCAAAGCCAGATTACCTCATGATAATCAAGCATGAACCCAGTGGATTTTTCTTTATGCCAAAGTGTGTCTGGAATCATCTACTTTCTGGACGTCATGCTCACCTCATACTTTAACCAAATCAAAACAGGGTGTGTCTTGAACCGAATGTAGAGCCTTGTTGCACCGACTGACCGATTTCAAACAATGGGTTTTTGCCAACACCAGTTACTCAGCTTTAGCATTTATCTCATCCAGAAACTCATGTCTGGATTGTGACCGAAATCCAGCCCTATACCACTAGAACCTTTTGCAAACGGGTAGAACATCTAAACTTCAAACTGGGAGCAATGAACATTATTGTTTTGCTGCCTTCCCAAATTGAAAGTATGCATATATTGAAAGACCCTTCATTTTGGTTTAAGATGTACGTCCAGTACAAATGTAAATATTTAGTAACTGAAGTCTAATAGTTAAAGTGGAACCTCATTATAGAACGTTAAAGTCAACATGAAATCAAGATTCATCCGGTTTGCTTTCTAAACACGTGTTCCTGATCTTATCTTATTGACAGCACAGGAATAAAATACTTTTTAAAATATATTTTAATAGAAAACGGTTATTTTTTATTAATTTATTATTTTAGAAGTGCCCCAACTTGGAAAAATTATGAGATGGGAGAAAAATGACGTTTTAAAATTATAAAAATTTTGTTATTGTAGTGCTCGAAAAGTGCGTTTTCTCGCAAATTTGCGTAATTTGCATTCTCTCGCAAACAATTGTGATTTTGTAAAATATTTGCGATCTCTTGCACAACATTTGCGATCTTTTGGAAAAAAATATTTGCACTCTCGTTAAAAAAAAGCGATTTCTCACAAAAATTAGCAATCTCGTAAAACATTTGCGAGGTCCCACAACATATACTGTCTCTTGTAAAACGTGCAATCTCTCACAAAATATTTGCGATTGCAGTTTCTTGCACAAATGTGCGTCCTTGTAAAACATTTGCGATATCGCACAATATATCCCATCTCTGGCGAAATATTTGAGAGCTTGTACAATACTTGAGATCTCTTGCACAACATTTGTCATCTCGGAAAATATTTGCATTCTCTTGTAAAAACAAAATGGTGATTTCTTGCAAAACAATTTGCAATCTCATAAAACATTTGTGAGTTCACACAACATTTGCCATCCCACTTAAAACGTGAAATCTATCACAAAACAATTGTGATATATTGTGCAACATTGCAAATGTTTTACGATATTTGTCATCTCTCGTAAAATGCGCAATCTCTCGCAAAATATTTGCGATTTCTTGTAAACATTTACCCTCTCTTGGAAAAAATTTGCCATCTCCTGGAAAAAAAAGTGATTTCTTGCAAAACATTTAGATTTCTCACAAAAATGTGCAATGTCACTCTATATTATCATGTTTCCAAAATATCTCTCGCAAAATATTTGCAATCTTGTAAAACTTTTGTGATTCTCTTAAATGTTTGCAATCTTATAGAACATTTGTTATCTCCCGCTCAACATTTACACAACATCTCATAAAATATTTGCAATCTCTCATAAAACAATTACGATTTCTTGCAAAACATTTGCAGATCTCTCGTTAAACATTTCTGTTCTCTTTTTTTGTGTTTGTGTTTTTTTGTGTTCCACTGAGAAACTCTGCATTCTTACGCAAAACAATTGCATTATCTTGCAGCAGTATTGTTTTCCCCCCAAAAAACTTTGATCATTTGCAAAAATTTAGCGAGAGAATGCAAAAGCATTGAATACAAGTTTTCCTCCCGTCAGCATGTCCCTTTAGGCCTCTGTAGTTTTGATCAAATAAATGCATACTTCTTTAAAAACATTACAAAATCTTACCATCCCAAACTGCTGAGCAATATTGTTTGTCGACGCCCACTTACTACAGCATTTGTCTGTGAAATATGCTTACATTACGGGAGTAAATGCTTTGCAAATGGCATTTCATGTTGACTTTAATCAGTGCTTGAAAAGTGTTATTAACAGAAACTATTTTGCAGAAGATCGTATGATGTTCTGCGTTCCCAGTATTGTTTCCATTGTAGTAATCTTTGTGCCTTTCCTTTGTGCTCCTTTGTTCAGAGATAGATTCTGCGATTACTAAAAAGCCCTTCCCAGTGATTCTCACATTGATTGTGAACATTGCAAACCTTCTAGTAGTAGTTTTAAGCGATGAAGTACTCCAGGGATGTTTTAGTCGTCAGTCATCGAGTGTTTTCGGGTTTTGTTTGGACCCCACATGACGTTTGTAAATTGGGTGATGCAAAAGATGAAAACTCTTCATCTGCAGGGTTTTTCACATCGGCTCAGGTCACGCAGAGAATTATGAGCCTTTCGGGACATTTATTGTAAAACATAATGCCTTGTTTTATTTCTTTTTTGTGGCCGTCGGTTGCTATAAAACATTCAATTTAGATGTCAGGTACGCTCATTGTTTAGATGAGTGCCTTTGTGCTGTATATCATTGGATACGTGTTACATAAACATACACTGCGGATTAAACATTAATTACAGTAAAGCTGTAGTTTTAATACAGATTTCAAAGGCACTTTGTTTGTTGAGTTATCTTTAAACCGGTATGTTATCTTGAGGTCATTTTGGGTGAAATAGATTTAAGCTCTCGCATCCCAAACACACCTCGGTGGTGTAAAAACATATGTGTTGTATCTAAAGCTAGAAACATTTATAAAATAGATATAGGCAGGTATCTAAATGTATGTCATTAGCAACTTCAGTGCATAGCTTGCTTAGACTTACAGGTATGATTCGGAACATTTTATTGGCGTAAACCGTTTGCCAATTATATTACATGGTTCTCTGTCACTTTACGGTTTATTTTTCCTTAAAAAAGAAATTACAATATTTTACAATCGAGCCCAAGTTGTTGTGACAAACGTACAGCCACTACTTCCATTGTAGAGTAACTTCACTTTATTTCTCCCTCATTAGTTATGTTCTGCACTGTAATTCAGATTTCATTCACCGTATCAAAGGTTTAGAAATTACTTCAAAGGATGACTTTTTTATTTTTCCTCAAAAATGTGGCCTAGCCCCTCGTTACACTTTAACTAGAACGTGTGTGTTTTTTTCCACTGATGGCGCATACTGTATTGTGTAAGGATGCAACCAACATGTTTGTCAGTAACATGACAATCCCCCAACTGGAAGTCAGATCAACAGCATTCCATATGAAAACTATTTCTTACAAGTATTTATCAGTATGTTATCCAGTGTGAATATATTTGAATTGACTATTTTATTGATATTGTCATTTCAATTCTTGTTGTTATTATAATTATTCTGTTGTTCAAGGACATTCTGCTCCTGTATGTTGACTGTACACCAAAGTAAAAAAAAAAAAGAAATCCTTTTGATACAGATATGTTTTGTGATGTATTTATTTGTGTCAAATGATGCTTATAAACCATATTTATCAACTTAAATACGGGGTTATACAATCATGGAAAACCTAGAAAAATATTAAATAAGTATATTTTTAATTATTAACAATAATCATTTACTTAGAATTAAATGTAATCACACACAGCTGGAAAAGACATGGAAATTAATTAGTATAAAAGTTTATATTTCTATAAATAAAATGTCATATGTACACATAAGAATGAGTATATATTTATTTTTTCTTTTCTATTATTATTATTATTATTATTAATAATAATAATAATCACTTATAATAACAGTGATCACAAACAGCTGGAAAAGACATGTAAATTCAGTAATTAGTGACAGAGCTCATATTTATATAAATATTAAATTAGAATTTTAGTTTTATCAATAATATAATTAGTTTAAAATGTAGTAATTAATCGAACATAAATAATTTTTCTATTTACAAATAAAATATAGTAATAGATGATCATATTATATAATTTAAAATGCAATCTACATTTATAAAAAATAGTCTATCGAGTAGAACAGAATAACTTCAGGTTCGGGGTGTTCTCTGTTTCCCCCCATTCTAGACAGTAGGGGGAGCTGAAGGGTTTGCATATGATTTTAGGTTGAGTCGGCGCTGTATCCGCCCTGAGCATCATCATCTTCATCACCATAATCTTCATCACACTCGCATCTGGAGGAGGAGGCGGAGCGCATCCTTAAGCAGCGCGCAGACCGAAGAAAGCATCCACAGCTCGGCCACCATTCAGCTGGACGATCGGCCTGAAGAAATTGATGGAAATCAAATAGAAATTCATTCCCTTTGCTTTTTTATTTTTGTTTTCTGCTCACAGCCAAGCCATTGGAATTCAAAATGTCTGAGATGACTACTTTAAAACCAACCTATGGTAAGTGCATCTCTATCTATATTTACGTAATGATCCGAGCTTTAACATGGAGACGCTAGAAACACCAGCTTAAATGAGTCGCCACCTGTTTATTCGGTCCTTTATTAATCATTCGGAATCAGTTTTTAGTTTAATGGTATTATAATTTTTTTCACTAAATATTCGGAGCAATATTCTGTTAATTATTTACAGTATATAGGCTATTTTATCGCCTATAATATTGTATTATAGTGACTTGGGGCAGGAAATAACTGATTATAAAATAGGTAGCCTAAAAATAAAATCATATAATATTCACCAATGAAGTGTAAAGCGTAAAGTGCAGCACCGGAACATGCGCACATGCAGTCTGCATGATTCACCTGACAGACGCATGAAGTGTGTTTATACACGCATGCTGTGTCAGATGATTACTGATGTCATTTAAAAAGAGTCTCAAAGTAGAAATGAGTGTATTTTCAGTGGAAAATACGTGTTTTGATCAGCTCAACTCTCGTGGCACTGCGTCATGTCTGTGGAGTGCGCGAGCATCAGCGCGAGCTGCTTTATTCACTTTATTCCTAACTGGCACATGGATAATAGCATCCGTATATCATGCATTATAGCATTATAATATATCCATAATGTCATATAATCTGTATTGTGATTTATTCCTATATCTTTTCATAAATAATTGAAACCCCAGTCAAATTACAGTTATACACCACTAGCCTATTCCACAGTAAACAGTACCCTATAACGGACATGTTGTGATCATTAATTATTGTTTATCTACTATGTATAATATGTGACCCTGGACCACAAAACCAGTCATAAGGCTATTTTTTTTTACATTTAGGTTTATACATCATCTGAAAGCTGAATAAATAAGCTTTCCATTGATGAATGGTTTGTTAGAATTGGTCAATATTTGTGTGAAATATAACTATTCGAAAATCTGGAATCTGAGGGTAAAAAAAAATCCAAATATGAAGAAAATCGCCTTAAAATTTCTCCAAATTATGTTCTTATGCATATTACTAATCAAAAATCAAGAGTTGATACATATACAGTTGGACATTTACTAAATATCTCCATGGAACAATTTACTTAATATCTAATGATTTTTGGCATAAAAGAAAATCGATAATTTTGACCCATACAATGTATTGTTGGCTATTGCTACAAATATACTTGTGCGGCTGTTTTTGTGGTCCAGGGTCACATATATTACTATACAAGTATAAAAAACCTGTTTTATGCCAATATATTAGGATAGGGTGTGTTATGAGACATTATAAAATGGACACCTTTATATGACCATGTTTTATTTCTCATCACTCTTTTATTATCGGGGCTTTTTATACCACAGAGCATAGATGATTTTAACAGGATTGAACGTTTATGATACCGTTATATACCGGTTATATGTCAAAACACCACTCAAACTTGAATAGCAAAATATTGATTTGAAAAAAATAAATAGCAAGATTGTCGATGTCTGTTGCTTGAGTTGCCCACTGACTATAATACAATATAAACTAATGTAAAAATTATATCAAAATATGCTGTAGCCTAATGGACTGCCCAGAAAACATTACTTCAAACATTAATTTATTTATCATAATTATCCTCATCTGCCAGATTGATTAGCCATTTTGTGCGAGTTTTCAATGGGGGTTATGTCATGCGCTGGGGGAGGTGGAGAGTTTTGACGCGTTTCCTGTTGGATCCGTGTGATGTAGTTTGGGTCAGGTATTTTAGGAACATGTCTGAGGCATCTTGGATCACAACTCAGCGCGTGGGAGTTGCCTGAAGACAGAATCAGCAGCAAGATGTGCGCTCGAGAGGAACATAACCAGAGCCAGTCCAGCCAGATCAACATAGATTTAGGATTTCTGAAGCCATGAATGAAATAAAACCCTTTACTCCTTCAGCATTACTGGTTTTCAGTGATTTGTCTGCCCACTCTTAAAGCAAAAATGCTGTTTTATGTGACAAACAATAGAAAATCAGGACATGTTGGATGTATGTGCATGTACAGTTATATGAAGGGGGGTTTTGGACAATGAGATTAGAATGTGGGCGGAGCTATCAAGTACAACAAAAACATCTTGAAGTGCACTTAATTGTATTGAATGAGCGCTTGTAGCGCACTTCAGATCTCTCTCTCTCTCTTCACACACACACACACACACACACACACACACACACACACACACACACACACACACACACACACACACACACCACACACACACACACACACACACACACACACACACACACACACACACACTGTATTAGCAGATAATATTAATGACATAAAAGGCCACTTAAGTTAACTTTCATGACTGTTTCTTAAACTGTATTAGCAGATTATTAATGACATAAAGTAAAAGCGCACTTTTTTTTTTTAAGTTAACTTTCATGACTGTTTCTTAAACATTTAAATTTTACTTTAAAGTACATTCTAAATCAATGTTTTAATATTCCTTTGCTCTGCTTTAAAGAAGTACTTTTTTAATGTGTTGAGTAACAGAACAAAGCACATGGGAAACATTAAAAATTTTACTTTAAAGTACATTCTAAATCAATGATTATAATTTTAACCTTTGTGTGCTTTAAAGAAGTACACTTGTTATTCAAAATTACATTTAAATTTTTTATATTTAAATGCACTAAATTGTACCTAACATACTAAAGCACATGTGTAATTAAAATATATGTATATACTTGATTATAATTTTAACTGTAGTATGTTATTCAAAATTACATTTAAATTTAATATATTTTTAAATGCACTAAATTGTACCTTCAGCAGTTGCACACTTCAAAGTAATTAAATTATATGTATATACATATAAAGATGTACATGTTTTCAACTATTTAAGTGGGTCTTTAAAAAGCCTAAGGTGCTTATCTAATTACATTCAATTTAAATGTCAAGTTTACTTTTTCTTTTAAAGTAATTATGAGTTTACTGAAAACATATACTCAGATGTACTTAAGAGCTATTTAAGTGGGTCAAAAAGCACTTTAAGGTGCTGGAAGTATATTATTTCTAATTACATTTAATTTAAATGTACTCTTTTTAAAAGTTTACTTTTTCTTTTAATCAATGTGCTGATAGTGTACTTTATACTCAGGGTAGGACTCATTTGGAAGTATATTATTTCCGATAAGTACTGGAAGAGCTTTTTAAAAGTACTTATAATAAATTTATTCTTTTTTCATATGGCAAGGGTAGGACTGGTTATGACACTTCAGCTGGAAGTTTTAATAGAATGCTGATATATGACATAATAACTTTATTGCCAGGCAGATCATATGCCACAACCACGCTGAAATTCATTGGGCCACACTCCCATTCCATGTTTAAAATTTACATTACACAGAATGCTGATCACATTGACATAAAACCAGTTTGTAGTTTTTGCACCATCACCGTAGCATCTTAACCAGCTTTCAGCAGATTTTGCCAAATACACCACGCTCACACCTGGTTAAGGGTGAATCCATTGGCCCAAATCCAACCAAGAACCTGGTTTCTGATAAACAGAACAAAGTTTACAGATTGAGTCTGTATCAGCTATCACATCTGAGTTTTTGCACCATAGACCTCTCAGAAAATTTTTGCTTTCAGTGTGTACAGTAGTGCCTTCACACCTGGTTAAGGGTGAAATTATTGAAAATGACAGAGAATCCAAGAACTTTGCGGTTTCATCATTTTCATGAACAAAGTCAAGAAAATTTTCAGGATCTGTAAGGTGACCCGGTCAATATTAATTCAAACGTCAATAGCAGCTCTCTTTTGACCTCTCAGAAAATTTAATGGAGAATCACCATGAGTGCCTTCATTGGGATTGAGCAATGTTGGCAGTAAAAGCTTTGCAGATATGTGACGTCATATTTCTTATGAGTCATTAAAACGAAAATGCTTTCAGGATGGAAGGTGACCCGGTCATTGGTAACAAACGTCAGAAATGATTATAAATAGTAGTAGTATTAGTAGTAATTAGTAATAATAATAATTGAGTATTTTTATTGTTTAAGTCAGTGTGTTATGTTTAAGAAATTTGGTTTACTCTCTTTTGCTTGTTTAAACAATTTTCACTCAGGAGAATTCAGTACATTTCACAAACAATATATTACATATACAAACAATATATAGATTGGGATTATTAATGTTGGCAGTAAAAGCAAATTATTATTCTTGTAAAACACACTCTAACAATATTTTGAGTCATTAAAAACACACACGCACACACACACACACACACACACACACACACACACACACACACACACACACACACACACACACACAACACACCACACCACACACACACACACACACACACACACACACACACACACACACACCACACACACACACACACACACACACACACACACACACACACACACACACAACACAACACACACACAGAGAGAGAGAGGTTTTTATGGTTACGGGGACTCTCCATAGAAATGATTAGTAATAATAGTAGTAGTATTAGTAGTAATTAGTAATAATAATAATTGAGTATTTTTATTGTTTAAGTCTGTGTGTTATGTTTAAGAAATTTGGTTTACAAACAATTTTCAAACCATGAAATTGCTAATGGTTTATTTCACTGTAAACTATGTGCGATTGCCTACATAAACGTACAAACAATCACAGGAGACTATAGTCAAAAATTCTACTTTCCCCAAATATTATCTTCTTGTATTTCTGTTTGAAACACACTCTAACAATATTTTGTCATTTTGAATTATGGGGACGCACACACACCACCACACACACACACACACACACACACACCACACACACAACACACACACACACACACACACACAACACACACACACACACACACACACACACACACACACACACACAACACACACACACAACACACACACAACACACACACACACACACACACACACACACACACACAACACACACACAGAGTGAAAAATGAGGTTTTTTATGGTTTACGGGGACTCTCCATACCTTATCCTTGGTGTAATGGGTTTTATACTGTATGTCATACATGTCATTATACACATTTTGTGCGATTGCCCTACACCTAAACACATAAACGTACACACACACACCACACACACACACACACACACACACAACCACACACACACACACACACACACACACACACACACACCACACACACACACACACACACACACACACAACACACACACACACACACACACACACACCACACACACAACACACACACACACAAAACACACACACACACAGCACACAACTCACAGAGAGAGAGAGGTTTTTATGGTTTACGGGGACTGCATTCTACTTTCCCCAAAAAACTCACTCTGTTTGATTTTTATACTAAGCATACAAACTGTTATGGGGACACTGCGATTGCCCTAAATGTCCTCACCTAAACGTAGCCTCACAGGAGACTGCATTTGTAATTTCCCCCAAAAAACTCACTCTGTCACACCATGTCATTATACACATTTGTGTCCTCATAAACCACATTTGAATTATGGGGACACTGCACACACATGTCCTCATAAATCACCTTATCCTTGCACGCACACATGCACGCACGCACGCACATACCTATGTCACACCCATGTCAAAACAAACATTTGTTACATAAACCACATAATCTTGAAACTAAGCACACACGCATGCACACACACTGTTTACGCACGCACGCAATGTAGTTTTATAAAACTTGTGTAACAATTTTGTTATTTTTTTTTACAAATTGAAACTTCTGTGAAGCAATGTTAGCAAGATAACATTTCAGCCTTAACTGCTTAGTTTTATTTGTGTAACAATAATTTTTATGGTTGATATTATAAAAATATTTAAGATGTTATAACATTTCAGCCTTAAATGTAATTATAATTTATATTATAAAAATATTAAGAATTATTCCACCATTAAATTATATAAATAATAATTTACACATGAAGCACATTTGTAGGTTAACAGTTTTAGATGGAAGTTTCCGCAGTTCTCTGAGTGCAGTTGGAAGTCTTATGTGGACTTTAATCTAATTAGATTTTTTGGACTGTTGGATAGCAATTAAAACTGATCCTTTCCCAACCCTTTTTACTGCAGAGTAGTACATAGTTAATAATTCAATTCAAGAGTTGTTTCTGAAGACAGAGAGGCTTTGAAGTGAAGTTCTAGCCTTGACTATATTTGATCTCAGCTTATCACAGTTAATCTGCAAAGTGTATACGTCTTGTTCTCTCTTTTTCCTCTCTCTCTCAAGTGTGTGTGTGTGTGTGTGTGTGTGTGTGTGTGTGTGTGTGTGTGTGTGTGTGTGTGTGTGTGTGTGTGTGTGTGAAGCTGCAGTGATTGAACAATGGCTTGATTTATGCGTCTGACTGGTGTCAGAGTGATACGTCTTCTCTGTCCCTGCTGAAATCCAGCACACAGTGTCTCTCCACAACACGACTGCAGCTGATCCTCATTCTCACACTGCGGGTACTGTCATATTACCACTTACAGCAGATATGCTGAGGGAACATGGCAGCTAACTAAACCTCTTTGTGATCCTGTTGAACAGAGAGCAAAACTGCGGGTGGCTTATGAACGAAAACAAAAGAATGCAGAGAGTCTAGCAATGCTGAGCATCATTATTCACACCTGTCCGCTCCGCCACCAGCACATGCTCTTTTCTTAACCTCATCATTTTCCCATCCTGCTTTCTCTTCATTTCTACTCATCATGAACTCCACCCTGCCGTCCAGCTCAGCCGTGACTATAGACAATGTCATCATTTCTCATTTGTGGGCCATTTTGTCCAGCTTATTAATCATGTGCGCCCACACGTGTACACACTCATTGGGCTCACGTTTGTGCGTCTGGAGCACATTATGGAGGGTGTCATAATCAGAGGCGTGTTTTTGGCGTAGATAATGTATTGGTTTTTTGAAGAATGAGCTTTGCTGACATACATTAATATCTGTTGAGAGACCGCCACACATTCTGGAGCATTAAAAGACATCGCATTTAAAATTCAAAAAAATTCAAAACAACAAAAAAAAAAAACAGAAGAAGTGATGTTCATGTGCGTAGAAGTTGCTGTCACTGGTTGCAAAGGTGTACTGAGTTATTTTAGTGTGTTACTAAGTGGTTGCTAGGGTGTTGGAGGTCAAGTTTGGTTTTTGACCAATCAGAGACAAGATATTCAGACTTTTCTGACATTTGTGAAAAAAGGACACTTAAGTGTACTTTTAAAAAGAGTACTCATTACGGAAATAATATACTGCAAACTAAATGTAATATTTTAAGACACAAAGTTAATTGCAATAAAAAATGCGTTATAGTTTAATTTACATTAAATGTATTTAGTTGAACTTAAGAGTGGCTTTTAACCTACTTAAGTAGGACTTAAGTTCATCTTTATTTGTGACCTTGGACCACAAAATCAGTCATAAGGGTACATTTTTCAAAATTGAGATTTATACATCATCTGAAAGCTGTATGGTTTGATGTATGGTTTGTTATGATCGGACAATATTTGGTTGAGATACAACTATTTGAAAATCTGGAATCTGAGGGTGCAAAAAAAATCTAATTATTTAGAAAATCGCCTTTAAAGTTGTCCAAATGAAGTTCTTAGCAATGCATATTACTAATCAAAAGTTAAGTTTTGATATATTTACAGTAGAAAATTTACAAAATATCTTCATGGAACATGATCTTTAATTAATATCTTAATGATTTTTGGCATAAAATAAATATCAGTCATTTTGGCCCATACAATGTATTTTTGGCTATTGCTACAAATATACCCCAGTGACTTAAGACTGCTTTTGTGGTCCAGGGTCACATATGTAATTTCAAAATTACTTTTATTGCGTTATAAATATGGTTAAAGTTTACTGTTGAATGCACTGACTAGCATTTACGATAAACTAAAATGCAGTTTAATTTAATTTTTATTGAAACTTTTATGTCATGTATTTTAAAGAGGAAGTTACAACTTAGTTCATTTAAAATATATTAACTTGAAATGTAATAATGAATAACACACTACAGTTAAAATTGTAATAAAATACTTTACGTGTGCTTTAGTATGTTAGTCAACACATTAAAATAAGTGTACTTCTTTAAACATGACAAAAGATTATTAAAATATAATAATTTAAAATGTACTTTAAAGTAAAACTTTAAATTTGATATTGTTACAAAGTGCACTTTTTTAAAAGTCTACTTAAGTGTGTTAGGAAACAGTCATGAAAGTGTCTATATTGAAGTGCACTTAATTGTCTTTTTATTTCATTAATATCTTGAAGTACAGTTTTTTAAATATACTTTCAAGATTTGAAGTACAATAAAATTGCACATTCAATACAGTTAAGAGCACTTATTTTTCACAGGAGGTTGTGGCTCCTTTAATGTTAGTCTATGGGATTTCTGCTCCCATTTTTTTTTTCATCCACATGACAAAAGATTAATGATATCACTATTACTGAAAAGTAATAGCGCACTTGATTTGTGGTCTCATTTATGTTTATATACAGAAATGTGTAATACTAATAGTTAGGAGTTTGTTCAATCCATAACTATAAACATGAGCAATAGTAATACTTTTAGCATCCACCGCTAATAGTTATTCAGAAGTCATTAAGGTACTTGTTTCCTTGTAACTACAATGTCAGATTTAATCTAGAATACTGACACTAATTTATCATTTATAAAGCAATTACCAGAGCGAGAGCTGAGTGTATCAGCTGAGAGGGAAAAACAGCGTTAATGTCAGAAATGTGGCGAATACTGTGTGTGTGGAGTGAACGAGTATACATGTTTGTTATAGTTTATAATTGAGACTTAATACACTTTTAGTAAACAGACAAAAGTCTGATATATTGTGAAAAGTAAGACTTTTGTAGAAATTGAGGTAAGTACATTTGAGGTAATTTGTGTTTGCATATAAAAATTGAAAGCTGTTTGATTATTATTATTATTATTATTTTTTTGTGGGCAAAATCCAGTAATTTCAATAGGAAACAATGCGATCTGGAATTTTGTGCCAGTTTTGTAGCTGGTTCAAGTTGGTCACAACAGATTCACTATGCTAGCCAACAGAAAGCTGCTTGCTTTGAAAGTTACTTCTGTGTGAGCTGTGCTTCATACATCTCTATATTATCAGCCTGGTCTCGTGTTTATACGTAGATATTAATACGTAACATTTACAAGCACAAAACGTACATTTTTGTAAGTTTTTATTGATGCTAAAACGTACAATTTAGATGTATTTCAATGTTTAAAACGTACAAATCGATACGTATTTTTTGCTAAAAAAACGTAAAAATATTTACGTATCTTTTATATCATTAAGATATTCGTATCAATGTATTTTTTATAATTTTATCAATAAGCGATTAAGACCCCTTCACCTAGCGCTAAACCTAAACCTACCCATTTTATAGTAAATATAAAAGGATATAAAATGTAATAGACCAAAATGTGCAAAAAAATATATAATTTTAGTAACAATATAGCATTAAAAATGTTTTTATAGTCGCTAGTCCCACTCCTACATCTAAACCTAAACATAGCTATTTCTGTACAGTATAAGAAAAACATGACAGATAGATCAATGTAATTACAATCATTTATTTATTGCAAAAATGTCAAAAGTAGTACCAAAAGTAATCCAAATGACGATGCGTTGCAGTCGCAGTCCTCTCTGGTCGAATACAGTAGGTTTGTGTGAGGCGCAGAGCAGAATTGTTGTTAATTGCTGAAAATATGATACAGATTATTTTCCTGATCCTCTCGCTCTCAGTGAACTCGTGAAGGTGCGCGTGTGCTCGCATCATTTAAAAACACACCTCACCAGAAACACGGCATGTCACAATCTGTGACGAATGCAGGCGAGAGCCAATGAGCGCTCGATTATCCTGCCGTAAAACATGTCGTTTGAAGCGGCAACATTTGAATTCGTAACGAGCGCGTCAGTCAGTGCGGGCTTTGCCGTTTACGGTCACTGGACTAGCTGCTCGGGACGGAGATGAAGATCGCAGAATGAAGGCTTGGATTTGGGTCTGTTACTTGCAGTCGTATGGATTCTGAAGATCTGGATAACAGCGCAGGAATAAAATAGATTCATGTCGTAATTATGTTGCGGTTTTGGTGTTCAGTCACAGCATGTCGGAGAAAATGCTTTTTTGTGGCCCATGGCAAACATGACAAGTGAAGGTGAAACGATTTCAAATGTTATTTATTTTAAGGTTTAAAGTTAAGGGTGAATCCCATTTCTCTGTATTACCCCTTCCCCTTCGTCTTACCCCTAGCCCTTGTCCCTCGAAACAGAGTGGTAAGCGCTAGGGGTGAAAACATACCCCTATGAAATGAGACACCAATTGGTTACTGTTACGTCATCATACTGTCAGTCCTCTGTCGTGTGTGTCCATATATGGTTTGTTTCCTGTCCTTGTTTCATGTCATTATTAGTTAAGTATGTTCCAGCTGTGTTTGTCTCGTTATGTGATGATTTACCTGTGTATATGAGTCCTGTCTTTTGAGTTTGATGTCGTCTGGTCTACTTGTTATTCCCGGTGTATCCTGTCTGAGTCCTGCCCTGCCTTGTCCTGTCATGTCCTTATTAAATATTATCATTTGAGTTTATATCCTCGTCTGCGTGTTCCTGTTCCTCCCTCGTGTGTGCACCGTGACAGAAGACCAGACCAAAACCGTAAGCGGCGCCCATTCACCTCATTTTGTTTTCGTTTTTGAAAGTTTTATTTTGTTCCAGTGTTTGTGTCTGTCTGTCCCGCGACAAGGAAGTCGCCGCTCGTCATTCCCGCCATAACCCACTGCAAGTCGGCGTGGGAGTTCAGCGGGATCGCCGCGAGTGCCGCGAGTCCTCTGGCCGCGAGCCCTCATGCCCACCGATCGCGGGAGATATCCGAGCTGCCTAGTTCCCAGGTTGCCGCTCCCCCAGGCGCGCCATTCGCGGGAGATCACGCCACCGTATCGCCGCTGACTCAATGCCCGCCGGCCCGCCTCTGACTCAATGCCCGCCGGCCCGCCGCTGTCTTAAAGCCCGCCGGATTGCCGCTGACTCAAGCCCGCCGGATTGCCGCTGACTCAAGCCCACGGATCGGCGCTGACTCATGCCCGCTGGCCGCCGCAATCCCTAGCCCCGTGGATTGAGTCCACATGTCACGGCCAGGAGTGCCGTGTGTCTGTCTTGTTGTGCCCACAGGAACATTTTAACATACCATGTCATGTCTTGTCTTGTCCATGGAGACTCGTCTGGGGCAGGCGACTCCTCGTGTTGTGGCCATAGAGGCCATTCTAGCCGCCTGCCCCCTTGTTGCTGAAGTGGAGGCGGTCGCTGAGGGACCCTGTGAGGGCCCCTGACTCCTGGTCATTCCCGGAAGAAGCCTCAGCCTCCGAGCCAGCCCAGGAGGGCTTCTGGTTCCTGTGGGATGTCCTGTCTTGTCTGTCTGGCCCCTGTGGGATGTCCTGTCTTGTCTGTCTGGCCCGTGTGGGATATCCTGTCCTGTTTGTCTGGCCCTGGAGGGCTTTCGTATCGTGTTCTGTCCTGTCCTGTCTGTCTGACCCTGGAGGGCTGTCCTGTTGTGTTTTGTACTGTCCTGTCTGTTTAGCCCCAGAGGGCTCCTGATACCCCCTCACTTCCCCAGGGAATTTTTTTTGGGGGGGGGTAGTAAGGGTTCTGGCTGTAGGGGCCGGGCCGAGGGGGCCGAGGCCAAGGGCCCCGAAGACCATCTGCCATGGCCTCCAGAGATTCCAGCTCCTCCATGGTCCCCAGAGCTCCCAGCTCCGCCATGGTCCCCAGAGCTCCCCAGCTCCACCATGGCCCCCCAAGCTCCCTGCAATGTAACGTTAGCGTGGAAAATATTGATTTTTAAAAAATGTTTCAATTAAGAGCATGGTTGCAATATATATGTAAGTTACAAGGACTGTGTAGAGCACAAAACAAACTGTCGGAATTTTAAATAAATTATTTAACCGAAAATACTCTCTGGATGATCTGACCGCAGTGTGTTCTGTACCCCTTGGTTTCAAGTAAGCTCGCAAAAATTCTTGGCTTTAAGGGCTATCTACCCCTTAGCCCTACCCCTCGATCAAAACGAGAATTGGGACAGCCCTTACTCTCACGTGAACGCGCAAGACTAAGGGGAAGTGGTAAGACAGAGAATTGGGATTCACCCTAAGTCTTGTTTAAAATGATGTAGGCCTATCATTGGAAACGAGCTGGCAGCAGAAATCACACAAAAAAAACGAGTAAACAATTTAATGGTGCAACTGAAAACAAGGTAAAGTTAATTGATATGACAACTAAAAACAACTAATCATAAAATGAATGCCGCAATTTCAATATTCATAAGGGCTGTGTCTCATTTAGAAGACTGCGTCCTCCGGAGGTCTCATTCGAAGGGTGCATACATCATCGAGGTTTTCTCATTTCAGAAAAGAAAATAGGACACTCCGAATGCGACCTTCGAATGTGTCCTTCTTTCACAGGAGTTCGGAGGATGCATCAGGTCACCTACTAACCCACAATTATTTGCATCACCGTAAACAACCGTCATCAATTTGAGAAATTCTGCCGCCGGCAGATGTACACACAAGCGCAGATGTGGTGTTTTCAACTTAACTTAAAGTGCTTCTAGTAAAAACGGATAAACTTTGTTCTTAATATCCTCCTCCTTTTTTCTCTAACAGATGTCTGTTGTACGTACGCTGCAGCAACTCAAACATTGAGCAAAATAAAACAAGTAAAAGCATTTTTTTTTTATTTCTTTCCAAATGTAGAAATCATTTTCCTTCTTTTAATAGTGTGAGAGCGCAACGATGCTCTAAATGTGTTGGCAAATCAACGTTATACTTCCTGTTTCCTTTTCCACCCATTCTACGAAGGCCGTCTCGTTTAGTTCTAGGTTGAGGACACTTCGTACACGTTACGCATCCTACAGAGGATGCAACCTTCAGAGGGTTCGGCCTCCAGAGGACGCAGTCTTCTATATGAGACACAGCCAAGGATTCATTTTTAGATGTCGTCAATACGTCAGTTTTGTACATTTAAATCCTGAAAATACGTAAGCATTTGTACGTTTAGATGCTGAAAATACGTCAGTATTGTACGTTTTAGTGCCTGTAAAAACTTATGTTTTATAGAACAACATTTTACGTAAAATACATACAAATTATCATGAGATCACGTTGACATTATAAACAATAGAACAGGCAATGGACTTGAAATTTCCATGAAATTTTACTCAACGTTAGATTCTACGCTTGTGAAAAAGAAGTTCACTTAATTGTATTTAATCTACACTTTGTGTACTTTTAATTTTTACACTTTGTGCACTTTTTAAATATTACTGAAATAAAAGGCCACTATTGTGCACTTAAAGACACTTTAATGTGAAAGAGAGAAACTTTCATCACTGTCTCTTAACACATTTACTGTAAGTGGACTTTTAAATCTTTGTTATAATAATTTTTTGTCATGCTTTAAAGTAGTATTTTTTTTGGATGTGTTGACTAACATACTTAAACCACATGTAAAGTACTTGATTATAATTTTAACTGTAGTGTTTATTTTGATATTTCATTTAAGTTAATGTATTTTAATGTACAAAATTGCTTCATCATTACAAATGTGTAATTATTACAATTACATTTAAATTTCAATAAAAATGAATTGAAGTATATTTTAGTTTACCATAAATGCTTCTCAGTACATTCAGCAGT
Source organism: Ptychobarbus kaznakovi (assembly GCA_027422405.1). NCBI lineage: Eukaryota > Metazoa > Chordata > Actinopteri > Cypriniformes > Cyprinidae > Ptychobarbus > Ptychobarbus kaznakovi. The sequence goes on from JAPDDN010000646.1 coordinate 39,966, forward strand.
AACTAACCATATTTTAAAGACAATAAGTAATGATGAAATTGCATATAAAGATAAAAAATGCACTTAAAATGCATACCAGGAATTTAAACAGTAAAATATTTGTATTTTAAAAAGAAAATAACATTCAATGAAGTATCTGAAAACATTACATTTAGTTTACACTTAAGTATATTATTTTAAAGAATATTATTTATGAAATAACTACTCGTTTTAAAAGTATGCTAGAGTGTACATCTTATTTGTTTAAATGGTATTTACATGTTTTGTTTTCATGTTCTACGTCTGAAAGTAGTCTGGTAATTATAACTTGGTAATTTTGTAGTTCATTTTATCATTATTCTAAATGACAAATAACACATTTAACTATGTTATTTTGTGACATACTGTTTCATTAATCTACATTTTCGTCAGGAAGTGTTTTTTGCTGGCTTTTCTTTATTATTGTTGTGTGTTGTTGCTAGGGTTTGTGGTTGGTTTCTGTGTTCCCATTGGCTGTTGTGTGGGGCAGGAGAGCACATCCTGTTCTCATCAGCTCTCTGAAGCTGGGCCCGACTCACAATTCCAGTCAGCTCTGACTGCCGTGAGCAAAGAAAGGGACCTGTCGTTGTCACAGTGACCCAAGCACTTCACCGCCCCGGGTCCTGGAGTTTGGCAAGAGGAAAGAGGAGATGAGAGAAGTGGAGGGGAGGGAGGAGAGAGGGGCAAAGAAAGAAGGTGTGAAATGAATATAACAAAAAGAGAATAGGGAAGAGTGTCAAGTCAGTAAATGGAGAAATGAAAGAGGATAAGACAGAAAGGGAATGACAAAGAAAATGGAGCCAGTGGACGCCAGTCTATTAAAGAAAGCACTTTTAAAACTGACTGTGCAACAGAACCGGCCAGTGCATTTCTTAAAGAGCACCTATTATGCCCCTTGTTATGAGATGTAATATAAGTCTCATGTGTCCCCAGGATGTGTCTGTGAAGTTTCAGCTCAAAATACAGTACAGATAATTTATTATATAATTTTGGAAGCAGAAACACGCTGTTTTCGTCTCTTTAAATGCAAATGAGCTGCAGCTCTTCGCCCCATTTTCCAGAATAGGGCTGTGCCTTTACAGCTCATATCTCAGATACTCTGCTAAACAAAACCCTCTGTATGGTTTTGAAATCATGCATTTTAAAGCCATATCAGTTTAAACTTCTGATATTCAGTTTTCTACGCACACACATCTGAAGCATGCACACAGAAAGCAACTTTCACACGACATGTGCGTACTAAACTAAGTTTTCTTTCATGTCTTATTGCGCTTAAACTGTCAAATACACACAAGTTAATGTTAAAACACACGAGTTACAAAAACACAGTCAGTTATGTCTGTGAAGGTAAACAGCTGGGAAATAAATCACATGTTTATATTAGATCTGTGTAGTGACAGCAGCGTAATATATATATATATATTTACTGCTGTCTACACTGTTAATATGACCCAAACAATAAAATAAAAACGGAAAGTCACTCACTGCTCTTGATTTAATAACTTCTATAGCTGTAATACGAGGACATATCTTACTTGAATGCAGATTTTAAATGCCTCAATGTGAAGATAAACTTGGAGGATTGTTTGTGGATTACTCAGGGCGGGGTCTCTGCTAATACAGCAGTGTCCGTTAACAGTCGTGGGTGTGGCGTGTAAAATGCGATGTTACATTTTATGGATTCTGCGAACGGCTTCTTCTGAGAAACTGCTTATAATTTACAGGGATTAAAAAAAAGAACAGGTGGATTTCTATCATTATAGGGTGGTTGTGTACACACACTGCCAACACACATTTATGTCCAAACAACATGTAAAAGTAAATTTAGCATAATAGGTGTGCTTTAAAACAACTTCCGTTTTCTGATGATGTCATCTAGGCCCTGCAAGCTAATTGGTTGATCAGTGGCCACATAGCTATTGTGGCATTGCTTTAGGCAAATGTAACTGATGGCACATTTTCATTATTCTCTTTAATCGTTAATGCAGTCACTATTTGCTAATACTGTCATGTGTATATTCTGTTATGTTTTGGGTTCGGTTTATTAGTGTTCTGTTCCTGTTGTGCCTGAGTTTTCTTTGCTTGTTATTTTCCTTGGTTACTAATTAGTTCACACCTGTTCTATTTCATTCTTACTGACCGCCAGAGGTATATTCAGATAATACTGAATATTATCTCTCTACTCATGCGCAGGTCGAGTCTAGTAACAACAATGACAATAACCTTTGTCTAGTGGAGTTATACTATCACGAGTGTTTTCGCTCTGTATAGTCCTTATATCACATCTGATATTCTACTACACTAGGTAATATCAGCACTCGGTCCTGTGCACTGTGGCAGCATGGAACAACTTATCCTGACATGACTGCTGCCCATCCTGCTTGGGCTTGGAGCATTTGAAGCAGGGCCTCACTTAGGATGCCTGTATGAACTAGGGGTGTCGAAATTAATCGTTGCATTGCGATGCAGATGTGGACGATTCTGCATCGATGCAGTTATAGACCATAATCGATTATAGCCAATGACATCATTTGCATACGTGCTTGTCACGTGAGTATTAAAAATGCACTCTCTAATTTAAAATCTGAGCTTGGCTTTTTCCCGCCTATGGCACGTGTGTGCGCAAGAGACAATCGCCCCGGGCTTCATTGTACAGAACATGCGCTGTGAGACACGTGCACATTGCTAGTGCTTCCACTCACTGTTATTTTAGTCTTTTTCTTTAGATATGCTTTCATTTCTGCCGTGTGGAATGCAGTATGTAATAGATGCACGAAACTCACGTACTGACAGACTTTCGCGTGCGCTTTGTGTTTGTCCAGAAGCTCGCAGCTACGGTTAAATGCACTTGCATCTACTTTCATGATACGAAATTGATGTAAACAGTCAGTTATGTTTTCAGAACAGGACAAAACATCTGATATGTGGAAATAGATCTGTGCATTAGTGTGAATGCAGTCTATTAAAGCTGCCAGAGTCTATGATCTCATCAGTAATAATCAAATGGTAATAGTGCTGAGGAAAAAATAAAAACCCATAACTATGATTATCTGAAAACTTTCGATACTTAAAGCACTCCCAGATACTGAAAGTGCTTTTTGTTTATCACTTCTAATTGTATTTTCCTGCCTTTATTACTTTAAATTTGCTTGTATGTTTTGAAGCTATAATTACTTTTGATTCTCAACAATAATTAATTAATATATTAATTAATTAACATAATTATTTTTAAAAGTAGCCTGCTTATATAATTTAATAAAAATGCACAAAATAAATTTGATATAATCGTGATGCATTGTGATGCATCGTGATATCGAATTGAATCGAATCGTTTACATAATAATCGTAATCGAATTGGATCGTGAAACCAGTGCCAATTCACACCCCTAGTATGAACTGTAGCACCATGTTGTGGGATCAAAGGACTTCCGGGCTAGATGCAGTAGAGGGACTCCTGACCTCAGGAACACTAACAAAGCAGTTTAAAGGGTCATCAAAGCGTAAGAGGGTGGAGATAGTGAGCACTCCTGCTAGTAAGATACGTAAAGAGAATGCTTTAGGCAAAAGAGTAGATGCCTTGACATCAGAATTCGCCCAGATTGAGTATTTATAAATTAATCTGCAACCACTGCCCCGACAGTAGCAGCTTTGCTTTTTTCAGAGGTGCAGCAAGACCGTCTGTGCTTAGTATTCCTCCTTCAAAAGATGATATTGATGAGTTTCAGAAGTGTTGGGCTAACCCTAAGACACTTACTCATCATACCAGTGCAAGTAGGGCTTTGGCAGCAATTCAGGAGGCGGAATCTTATGGCCTGGGGCAGATGCCTGAAATGGATCCATTTATTGCCTCCTTTATACTTTCACCTGAGGAAGCATTGAGACCTAATGCTCGCTGTCCATGGCACCAATGCAGAATCACAGATGCACTTCTCATTCAGGCATGTAATACTCTGGAATGTAATGTGCAGATGAACAAGACCAGACAGGAGCTAGGAAACTTAAGAAGATGCTAGGCAAGACTCTAGGGGAAGATACCCGGAGCGCTTTCAAACATTAGTTAATTCTGGAACTGCTCAGAGGAATCAATCAAGGCAAGTAGAACGGCCGGCTCAGTACTCTAGAGCTCGGGGTCAACAGTTTAATCCGATGTATAGGGGGAGAGGACTAGGTCAGCCCCTCCCCCCAAAGACACTAAAGGCCAGGTTCGTAGAGCATGATATATCCGGCCCAGCCGTCGGGTGTTTTTCACACCAGCAGCTCAATCTTTGGAAAAAAACTACCCTAGACCCATTGATCATAGCAACGTTATCTCATGGGCACAAGCTGTGATTCAGATGGCGGGCCTCTTATTTCAACGGGGTCAAGATGACCACTGTCAAAGACCCCAACAACGCAATGATGGTGGCACAACAAATACCAGAGCTCCTAGGAAAGGAAGCTATAGAGCCAGTAGAATGGTCAGCGCGGTTAAGTAGATTTTATTCAGTCTGCTAAATAATTCCAAAAAAGATGGAGGGGTTTGACCTATTCTCAACCTTCGGGAACTGAATCAGTTCCTGAAGGTTTTGCCATTTCACATGCTACGCACATTGGATGTCCTTCAAGCAATCAACCCACAGCAATAGTTCCCTACGATAGATCTGAAGTATGCCTACTTTCATGTGCCAATTGCACCACAACAGACTATTTCTCCGCTTTGCATTTCAGGGTCAGGTTTACCAGTTTCCTGTGCTACCATTTGGCCTGTCTCTGTCCCCGCGAGTGTTCACGAGGTGTATGTCGACAGCATTATCTCCAATTCAAGCTAAGGATGCAGCGATTAACCGGTTTTACTATTAATCACGCTTTAAAACGTCACGGTTAATTAATCGTAAAGGTTCCGCTAAACCGAATGTTTCTGTTGCATGGAACGGAACTGTTGCAACTTGCGCAAAACGAAAACAAAGTTACATTAGCGGTGCACCAGCTTAAAATGACTCGTTTATCAGAGACACAAAGGCTACTACTAGGGGTTTAAATCGGGTGGTTCGTCACGATTCAAAACGATATCGATTCTCATATCATGGGAGTATGGGAGACCTCCTGGGGAAACTAGGTTGCTGCTGGAAGAGGTGTTAGTGAGGCCAGTAGGGGGTGCTCACCCTGTGGTCTGTGTGGGTCCTAACACCCCAGTATAGTGACGGGGACACTTGAGATGTTGATGTTAAACCGAGGTCCTGACTCTCTGTGGTCATTAAAAATCCCATGGCATTTCTCGTAAAGAGTAGGGGTGTTACCCCGGTGTCCTGGCCAAATTCCCCCCACTGGTCCTTGTCAATCATGGCCTCCTAATTATCCCCATCCACTTGATTGGCTCTATGACTCACTCTCATTTCCACCTGTAGCTGGTGTGTGGTGAGCGCACTGGCGCCGTTGTCCTGTGACAGCCATCGCATCATCCAAGTGGATGCTGCTCACTGGTGGTGATTGAGGAGAACCCCCCCACACACACACACACATGATTGTAAAGTGCTTTGGGTGTACAGCAATACACAATAAAGCGCTATATAAATGCATCATTCATTCATTCATTCATTCATTCATTCATTCATTCATTCATTCGTTCGTTCGTTCATTCATTCATTCATTCATTCATTCATTCATTCATTCATTCATTCATTCATTCATTCATTCATTCATTCATTCATTCATTCATTCATTCATTCATTCATTCAATTAATAATTGGATTAGCCATTAGCACTAAACACATGGGCCGGTTTCACAGACAGGGCTTAGACTAAGCCAGGATTAGGCCATAGTTCAATTAGGACATTTAAGTAATTTTTATAAACATGAAATATATTCATTATTTTATAATTAAATATACTGCTGTATTTTTTATGTTGTGGGCCTATATTTCTGCTGGAGGTCCTGGACATCTTGTTTAGACACATGGCATCATGGATTCTATCAAATACCAACAGATAAAAAATCAACAAGTGACTGACTCTGTTATAATTCTTATAATGGGCCATGTTTGGATCTTCCAACCGGACAATAATCCAAACACAAACCTCAAAAACAACACAAAATGGGTCACTGAGCAAAAAACCAAGCTTCTGCTATGGCCATGCCAGTCCTCTGACCTGAACCCTGTAGAAAATGAGTGAACTGAAGAGAAGAAGCACCAACACTGTAAAAAAAAAATTGTTCCAAAAAGTTGTTTCAACTTCAAATAATTTGTTACCCTGCTGACTTTTAGTTTAGTCAACATGAAATTTTAAGTTACTCAATGTTAATTTATGGGACAACTGGAATACTTTAGTTGAATAAACTTCAATTTTTAAGTCAGCGGGGTAACAAATTATTTTAAGTTGAAACAACTATTATTTTTTACAGTGAACATGGAGCTGTGAATCTAAAGGATCTGGATCTGGATGAAGGAATGGTCTCTGATCTCTTATCAGGTGTTCTCTAACCTCATCAGGCATTATAGGAGAAAATTGAAAGCTGTTAAACTGGAAAATGGAGGTTTCAAAAAGTATTGAATAAAAGGGTGCCATTAATTGTGGCCAATGTGTATTAGAGAAAAACATTTATTTAATAATGATATTTACCCCCATTTTAAATTCTTCTCCAATTATTCAACAATGAATATTCTTAATTTTTTTTAAATAAAATATCAAAAGGATTAACAATGCAGATTAATTTTCACAGCCTTCTTTGATCATATTCACCAAGGGTGCCAATAATTCTGACCATGACTGTATATATGTATGTATTGATGATTAATAAATACAAATTAATAAGTACATACCAGCTTCGTGTAATGCTGGACACTGGGGTTTAACTTTGGCCCTGGACAAATCGAGCCCATCCAGCCCAAATAATTCCCCCTTGATTGTTTTTATGGGTCATAGGTCCTTAAATCTGAGTAAATAAATGAATAAATAAAACAGGACATCAATGAATACTGATAGAAATGACTGAATTCACGACAAATGCAACAAACTTAATAATTAATTTTTGTCACATAGAAAAACACTTGACAGTAAAGCTTTGATTTTGAGCTAGACTGCTGGAAAATTACATGCTAATAAATTCTGTCATAATTTCCTCACCCTCGTGTCTGTCAGTCCTCTGTTGTGTGTGTCATGTGTTCCCGCCTCTTGTGTCCATATTTGGTTTGTTTCCTGTCCTTGTTTAACGTGATTATTAGTTAAGTCTGTTCCAGCCATGTTTGTCTCATTAGCCTGTGTATTTAAGTTCCTGCCTGTTCTGTTTCGTGTCCTCTGGTCTACTCATTACTCCCCGGTGTTCCTGTCTGTGTAAGCCTATTAGATGGTGGTCACAAGAAGTAAAACCATGGTCCTCATTACCATGGTTATATGTTTTTTAAAATAATAAGTAGCCTAATAATAAACTATACAATGTGTAGTAAAAAAAAAACAACAACTACGTAAATACTGTAAAATTAAAATACTCCCCAAAATGTAATAACAGTAACATTTATTATAAATACATTCTGCCAACACATAGGCTATTTGTGTTAATAACTTAAAGTTAAATTACTATGGTGCTGAATTGACAAGCCATTAGCGTTTTCCAAGATAGGCCTGTACCTCATTGTCATTGTCGTGGCTGTTTTAAGCCAGCATCACTACAGAAACTTTAATATTCTCATATCACACAACTGTATAACAATTAGGTGTCACATATGAATGGATCAAGCGTCTTGCGCTGTTTTTTTCTCTTATAAATCGTGGCAGAATCGTTGCGCACGATCTTGAGAAGCACATCCTTGAGACTGGTCCCGCTCTGCTTTGAGGAGCGGCTGGCAGATGCATCGACTTGTGCTGCTTCGCACTTTTGGAGTATTTGCTTTATGCGGTTTCACATGCGCTGGAATTTAAAAACTGCACCTAATATCCGGGAGCTTTCCCTCGTTTCGGCGATTGGCCCACTAATTGAATGTAATGTCCCGGTGCTCCCGATGGCCAGTAGGCGATCACGGGCCCCCCAGCCCTCTGAGCCCAATGCACTCTGTCACCCTTTCCCCCCCATTAGCGACGCCCCTGCTCATGAGACATGTGACTTTCAACCAATTACTTTTCTGGATTGGTCCAGGATTATTTCATGTATTTTTATATATAATATAAAAAAAAAAATCAGTGTGGTACACATTTTTTCAAGACACTACAGTCTCTATAACTTTTTATCTTTTTGAGCATTATCAACTCTGATAGTGGATAGTAATGTCCAAAGGGTCTTCTTTCCCTTTGACACCAAAGACACCAAAATTGTGTGTGTAGCACACTGAAGTCAGCAACTCTTATAATTTTAAGTTTAGGAGGTAATTTTGAGCTGTGAGTCCCAAAATGGGGGGTGTTAGCTAACAGGTTAAAGAAAATCTTGAGTTTCTCACTTTGTGTTGTTCATCTGCATTCAACTTGTAAAAACTTTCTGCCATAACTTGAACACACCATGAGATTCAGGATGAAGGCATTTGCGCTTAGGTGAAATCTGAGATACTATGAGTTATTAAAGTAGCACCGGTTTCAGTTACCAAAATATTTGGCCACCGAATTGCTGAAATTTCCCTGTCAGAATCATGGGGGGCATTTGCTGATCAAGCCCTCAAACAGGTTATTGTGAATCGGCCACTTTCTATGCACCAACCAAATATGATGAATAAAATCAACATAAATTTCCTAGCTGAATATCTTGTTCCATTCATAAATGCATTAAATTATTGAAATAAAACAGGTTGTTAATATTTCATGTTGTCCTAAGCCTCCGGACATTAGTGTGTTTCCGTGTCTGTTATTAAAGCTGTTTGGTCAGAGGGAACCCACATTGTGATGTTTCCTAATTGAATGCCCTGCAGCATGGGGTGAAAGCAGCACCTGCCAGCCCTGGTTAAGCTTGTTATGGTCTGTTGCTGACATTTGAACGTTTTGGGGGATGTGCTTTAATGAGCCAGTTATGACAGCAATATAAATGAGCTTATTCTGTTGGCGCTGTCAGTTTTGCCTCGTTTAATGAAACAGTAAAGACGTCTCTGTGTTGTTGAGATTGGGTCTGTGTGAATAGTAAATGCTCCAGTCAGGTGAATGCTACTACTGGATCCTCCCATGGACTGCAATGAAGAATCCATGATCATAAATATAACTGCTGTGCTCAGCATCAGCCCCATTAGCTAGCAAATGGCTGTGGAATAAGCAAGAAGCAAACAGTCATGAATTAAACAGGAAAGAATCCAAGCTGCAGCCAAGAGCAAGAATTATCCTGCAATATCCAGAAAATTGTTTTTCATTACCATGATAATTTCAATACCTAGAAAGCTCATTTTTTTTATTTGAGTGAGCTTTTTCTCCCTCACGAACAAGTTCTGTAATTATACTCCATAAATCTCTTTTTTCATATTCATGTTTTTGCCTTTGCCTGAACTGACCTGAAGCGCTGCTGCTGTTTTTTTCCTGTGTTCTCTCTTGTTTCTCTCTGTTCTGCATCTAACTGGGTCAGTCTCTCACCTCAGTTTGAGGCCATCAGTGGCCATGTTTGTTATTCTGTTAAATTCACTTTGAGACCAGATGTTTTCTCTAGAAACCTCATCCAAGTCTTTATCACCCACAACTCTCTGTGAATGTGGGTCACAGTCGATACGAAATCATAATGAGTTAGGAGTTATGAAGGAAATGACTTGTGCACAGTATTTAGTTAGAGTCCTGCTGCAGTAATGATGCTGTTTGAATAAAATGTTTGAAGGTGAAGTATGTCATTTTTTTATGTAAAAATACTTTGTGCCTAATACGCAAAGATTGTAGGAGATTCTGCATGAAATTACTTTCTGTGGTTTGGTAATGCTATTTATTCATGGTTGATATTCTCTGCATGTCGTACATATAGACAAAAGGCAGGACAACATGAAAATCAGTAACCTTTCTATAATTGCTTGTCCAAAATACATATTAGAAGTTCAAACAACACATTACAGTACGCTAACACAAAAATTAAAACGATGGCTTTAAACTTTTCCCAAGTACAAGTATATTTATTTAGCAACTTAAAGGATTAGTTTACTTTTAAATTAAAATTTCCTGATAATTTACTCACCCCCATGTCATCCAAGATGTTTATTTATTTATTTCTTCAGTCGAAAAGAAATTAATGTTTTTGATGAAAACTTTTTTCTCCATATAGTTTCAATGGACTCCAAACGGTTGAAGGTCAAAATTACAGTTTGAGTGCAGCTTCAAAGGGCTATAAACGATAGCAGACGATGAATAAGGGTCTTATCTAGTGAAACGATGTCATAAAAAAACACACATTAATGAATGTTATAAACACACAAATTCTCGGCTGTTTTCGATGCGCGTCCCAGACTTCACGTAATAAGTAATGACATTGAAAAGGTCACGCTTGATGTAGGCAGAAGTACCGAGTCAGTGTTTACAAGTTGAACATGCAAATACTAAGTCAAACGCCGTTTACAAAAAAGGGAGTTACAACTCAACAAGTTTACAAGGTAAAACAATGACGTCGAACGATTTTGAACTTTGAGTAGAAGAAGAGATGGAGCCTACGTCAAACGTGACCTTTTCAACACCATTACGTATTATGTGAAGTCTGGGAAGCGCATCAAAAACAGGCGAGCATTTGTGTGTTTATAAAGCATATACATTTATTACACTTTCTTTTAAATGACCGATCGTTTTGCTAGATAAGACCCTTATTCATCGTCTGGTATCGTTTATAGCCCTTTAAAGCTGCGCTAAAACTGCCATTTTGACCTTCAACCGTTTGGAGTCCATTGGAGCTAACTATATGGAGAAAAATCCTGGAATGTTTTCATCAAAAACTGTTCTGAAATGAGCGGGTGCCTGCAAACAGCAAAATGCATCTGTGCTTTGCTGTGAGATCTAGTTTGTTCAAGGTCACACATTGTATTTTGCTGTGGTGTGATGTTGTATATGGATGTTTTATTATTTTGAATGCAGGCATGTTCACATCTTTCTGACATCTGAGTCCAAATAAAATCTTAAGTCTTGTTTCACAAGTCAAGTCTCAAATGCCATGTGCTAAACGTTTTACAAGTCTTTTCACATGGCAATGATATACAGTGATGATCTGCAACACATTCCAAAAAAGTTGGAACAGAGGCATGTACAATAAATGCTTGTTTGCTAAAGTGATCTAATGCTCTGTTTCTGTCTTTCAGATGTGTCCCCAGTACTTGCGGGTTTTCTGGGTGCGGGGGTCTTGGTCGTCTCCGTGACGGTGGCCGTTTTCCTCTGGACGTGCTGTCAGCGGCGATATCGTCAAATGACAGGCGCGTACAAGCTGACCAGTGGCCCCTACGACCCACCCGTTGACCCCCCCTACAAGTTTATCCACATGCTCAAAGGCATAAACATCTACCCCGAGACCCTCAGCAACAGCAAGAAGATCGTACGGGTGGGCCGGCGTTCAGGACCGGGCTCCCTGTTTAGAGAATGGGGTCGTGGGTCCAAAAATGGCGACGTGCTTCTTGTGGATGCGGATCCTGAAGGTGGTACCCCACACCTACAGATGAACCACCTGGTACCGCCTGTGGGACCTCCCAGACTGGAGAGGGCGCTGCCCATCCGGGCCGACTACTGCTGTATGGAGAGCAGCTCTGGAAGCAGCAGCGAAGCACCCAGTAAGACAGCATCGCCTCACAGTCTCGACTCCCCCTCTCTGGGAACGCTCAGTTTAGCTGTTGACTACAACTTCCCCAAGAAGGCCCTCGTCGTGACCATTGTAGGAGCACAGGGGCTCCCCGCGGTTGACGAACAGGCGGGCAGCTCTGACCCCTATGTGAAAATGACCATCCTGCCTGAGAAGAAGCACCGGGTGAAGACACGTGTCCTGAGGAAGACTCTGGAGCCTGTATTTGATGAGACGTTCACCTTCTATGGCATCCCGTACAGCTTGCTGCCTGAGCTCTCGCTGCACTTCCTGGTGCTCAGCTTCGATCGCTTTGCCCGGGATGATGTCATCGGGGAGGCGGTGGTGCCGTTAGTGGGTGTGGATCCCAGCACGGGACGGACACACATCACCCAGCAAATAAGCAAGAGGAACACGCAGGTGAGTGTTTCTTGACCTTACACATGATTGGGGGAAAACTTGGGTGACTTTAATCTTTAGTGATATACCGAATTTAAAATTCTGGGATGAAATTGGAAATTCAGTGTTTACCACTGACCTACAGTATCTCACAGAAGTGAGTACACCCTTCACATTTTTGTAAATATTTTATTATATCTTTTCACGTGACAACACTGAAGAAATGGCACTTTGTTACAATGTAAATAGTGAGTGTACAGCTTGTATAACAGTGTAAATTTGCTGTTCCCCCAAAATAACTCAACACGCAGCCATTAATGTCTAAACCGCTGGCCACAAAAGTGAGTGCACCCCTATGTGAAAATGTCCAAATTGGGCCCAAAGTTTCAATATTTTGTGTGGCCACCATTATTTTACAGCACTGCCTTAACCCTCAGATGGCATGGAGTTCACCAGAGCTTCACAGATTGCCACTGGAGTCCTCTTCCACTCCTCCATGACGACATCACGGAGCAGGTGGATGTTAGAGACCTTGCGCTCCTCCACCTTCCGCTTGAGGATGCCCCACACATTATCTTTACACTCAGCTTCTTTAGCAAGGCAGTGATCATCTTGGAGGTGTGCTTGGGGTTGTTATGTTGGAATACTGCCCTGCAACCCAGTCTCTGAAGGGAGGGGATCATGCTCTGCTTCAGTATGTCACAGTATATGTTGACATTCATGGTTCCCTCAATGAACTGTAGCTCCCCAGTGCCGGCAGCACTCATGCAGCCCCAGACCATGACACTCCCACCACCATGCTTGACTGTAGGCAAGACACACTTGTCTTTGTACTCCTCACCTGGTTGCCGCCACACACGCTTAACACCATCTGAACCAAATAAGTTTATCTTGGTTTATCTCATCAGACAACAGGACAAGTTTCCAGTGATCCATGTCCTTAGTCTGCTTGTTTTCAGCAAACTGTTTGCAGGCTTTCTTGTGCATCATCTTTAGAAGAGGCTTCCTTCTGGGATGACAGCCATGCAGACCAATTTGATGCAGTGTGTGGCGTATGGTCTTAGCACTGACAGGCTGACCCCCCACCCCTTCAACCTCTGCAGCAATGCTGGCAGCACTCATACGTCTATTTCCTAAACACAACCTTTATGCCATCTTTATGCAGAGCAACAATTCTTTTATTCAGATCCTCAGAGAGTTCTTTGCCATGAGGTGCCATGTTGAACTTCCAGTGACCAGTATGAGAGAGTGAGAGCGATAACACAGTGTTCCTGTGGCTCAGTGGTTAGAGCATTGCGTTAGCAGTGCAAAGGTTGTAGGTTCGATTCCAGGGAACACACATGCTGACAAAACATGTATTTCCTGAATGCACTGTAAGTCACTTTGGATAAAAGCGTCTGCTAAATGCATAAATATAAATGTAACACATATTTAACATACCTGAGACCTTTTAACACTAACGAGTCACATGACACCGGGGACAGAAAATGGCTAATTGGGCCCAATTTGGACATTTTCACTTAGTGGGGTGTATTCACTTTTGTGGCCAGCGGTTTAGACATTAATGGCTGTGTGTAGGGGTGTGCGATATGACGATTTTTGATCGTGGATGATAAAAACGTCTCCACGATCTGTTTTTGGAGAAATATCATAGTATCGTGCTACAGGGCACATTCTGTCAGTTACAGTTCTGGCGCCTCTGTATCAATAAATTTTACAACGCGACATACATTCACATCAGTGTTAACACAGCGGTAGAGTTACTCTCACGAACACGGTACATTATTTTCGAATCCGTGTTTTAAAGCCTTGCTGTAAACGTTTAATTCACGCGCTGTTCTGACGTGCACTTTTTCTGAGCCCGTACACCTGAAGAGTGCGTGAGAAAAAGCCTGTCTAACAGCGCCTGATAACACAACTAAGTTATCTTTTGCGCTAATACTGTCAAAACACACAAGGTTTATAGACTCAGTTGGTTATATCCAAATTATAGGTAATTTACTAAATATTTTCATGGAACATGATCTTTAATTAATATCCTAATGATTTTTGGCATAAAAGAAAAATCTATAATTTTGACCCATACAATGTTTTGTTGACTTTTGCTACAAATATATCTGTGCGACTTATGACTGGTGAGACATCAAATGCATGGCAAAAAAAATCTGATATAAGCATTGCAAAAATAATACCCGTGGCTCTTGACGACATTTTAAGGTTTTATGAAACAAAACAATCAGTATGTACGAGAAACGAAACACTATTTACAATATTATTACTTGTAATCCATAGCCTCAGGCAAACAGTCTAGAGTGATGTCTGGTTTGCCAATGAATCGTTCTTTTGAACAGTTTTTTTTTTGTTAACTAGTTACTAAATCTTTTTTGTTAACTAACCAAATCTGACGAATCATTTGAAATGGTTTGCGACTCGAGCAGCAAAGATCTACAACTTACTCAATCAAAACTCCCTTTCGGATGCTTGACAGTCACTTTAACTTAAAATTAGCCAAAATACTGCAGTATATGATCCTATGATACTGTTTTTTACAGACTCATTCAGCGCTCCAGCATTTCTCATTGAACTGAGAAAATGACATGATGCAAGCTGATATAAGTTTCATATGAGTTAATGAAGACTAGATTATTCATTTTATATGCTTTAGACATGTAAAACATCCACGTTTAACATCATTATTGAATACTTTAATTGCGTAATATGTTAGGCCATTGTATTATTAAATAGACAAACTGTCTGAAAGAACCAGTTAGTGGAAAATAATTGGATTTCCCTGTTTGTCTGAGGATCTGGATTACAGGTAATAATGTTGTAATTCATGTTCAGTTTATTGCAGAGACCAAACGTTTCACTTCATAAGACCTCAATATTTCGTCAAGAGCCATGGGTATTAATTTTGTGTTGCTCTTTTTTGACTCTCAAAGTGACGGTAGCCATTGACCATTTTATGAAACACCAAGGACCACGAGTTCAGCTAAGAATCTTCTTTACTGTTCTACTGAAGAAAAAAGATATCTACATCTTGGATGGCCTGACGCTTGCTTGTAAATGAATAGCAATTTTTCATTTTTGTGTTAACTATTCCTTTAAAGAGCAACAAAAAAGTATTTATTGCTTGAATTTCATAACAAAATTAATAGAATGTCTAAGCTGAAACTTTTTTACATATCAGAAGTAACAAAGAATAAAGCTTATCGCAATTTATTGGATGGGAGGAATCCTAGTAAATAATGTTTTATCAAGTTTTGTTCATGCATCAACTGAAAACAGCACTAAAAAGATTGATCTCGAAATTAATTTGGTAACACTTTAGATTAGGAACAGCATTTATTATTAACTAGTTGCTTATTTGCATGCATATATAATTTTGGCTGATGATTAGTACTTAGGAAACACATACTAATGCCTTTTTCTGCATGACATATTTTAGATCCCTTAACCCTATGAAATACCTAAATATAACTTACAAAACCCGATTCCAAAAAGTTGGGACACTGTACAAATTGTGAATAAAAACAGAATGCAATGATGTGGAAGTTTCAAATTTCAATATTTTATTCAGAATACAACATAGATGACATATCAAAATGTTTAACACTGAGAAAATGTATCATTTTAAGGGGAAAAATAAGTTGATTTTAAATTTCATGGCATCACACATCTCAAAAAAGTTGGGACAGAGGCATGTTTACCACTGTGTGGCATCCCCTCTTCTTTTTGTAACAGTCTGCAAACGTCTGGGGACTGAGGAGACAAGTTGCTCAAGTTTAGGAATAGGAATGTTGTCCCATCTTTGTCTAATACAGGCTTCTAGTTGCTCAACTGTCTTAGGTCTTCTTTGTCGCATCTTCCTCTTTATGATGCGCCAAATGTTTTCTATGGGTGAAAGATCTGGACTGCAGGCTGACCATTTCAGTACCCGATCTTCTTCTACGCACCATGATGTTGTAAATTGATGCAGTATGTGGTCTGGCATTGTCATGTTGGAAAATGCAAGGTCTTCCCTGAAAGAGACGACGTCTGAATGGGAGCATATGTTGTTCTAGAACTTGGGATGATACTTTCAGCATTGATGGTGCCTTTCCAGATGTGTAAGCTGCCCATGCCACACGCACTCATGCAACCCCCATACCATCAGAGAGGCAGGCTTCTGAACTGAGCGCTGATAACAACTTGGGTTGTCCTTGTCCTCTTAGTCCGGATGACACGGCGTCCCAGTTTTCCAAAAAGAACTTCAAATTTTGATTCGTCTGACCACAGAACAGTTTTCCACTTTGCCACAGTCCATTTTAAATAGCCTTGGCCAGAGAAAACCCTGCGCTTCTGGATCATGTTTAGATATGGCTTCTTTTTTGACCTATAGAGTTTTTAGCGCGCAACGGCGAATGGCACGGTGGATGTGTTCACTGACAATGTTTTCTGGAAGTATTCTGAGCCCATGTTGTGATTTCCATTACAGTAGCATTTCCTGTATGTGATGCAGTGCCGTCTAAGGGCCCGAAGATCATGGCATCCAGTATGGTTTTCCGGCCTGAACCCTTACGCACAGAGATTGTTCCAGATTCTCTGAATCTTTGGATGATATTATGCACTGTAGATGATGATAACTTCAAACTCTTTGCAATTTTTCTCTGAGAAACTCCTTCTGATATTGCTCCACTATTTTGCCGCAGCATTGGGGGAATGGTGATCCTTTCCCATCTTGACTTCTGAGAGACACTGCCACTCTGAGAGGCCTTTATATACCCAATCATGTTGCCAAGTGACCTAATAAGTTGCAAATTGGTCCTCCAGCTGTTCCTTATATGTACATTTAACTTTTCCGGCCTCTATTTGCTACCTGTCCCAACTTTTTTGGAATGTGTAGCTCTCATGAAATCCAAAATGAGCAATATTTGGCATGACATTTCAAAATGTCTCACTTTCAACATTTGATATGTTATCTATATTCTATTGTGAATAAAATATAAGTTATGAGATTTGTAAATTATAGCATTCCTTTTTTATTCACAATTTGTACAGTGTCCCAACTTTTTTGGAATCGGGTTTGTACAATAACTACCTTGCTTACTATCAGTAAGCAGCAAATTGGGAGTTCATTGAGAGAAAACTCTTGTTTAATAGTGAATGGGTTCCCTAATTTAAAGTGTTACCAAGAATGCATATAAATATTGAATATCAAAATAACCTCAGAGAAACACTAATTAAATGTCACTGTTTCGGTCAATGATTTCATCCCTCCAAAAATATTTAATCAGAAACTGGCAATTGCTGTTTTAGTTAAATAATTTTGGTGCATCGCTACAATCTTTACATAATTATTAAATGTGAAAACGTCAGTATTGGGTGTGGCTGGGCCTGTGAACGGCATCATATTCCTGGGCTTTTATGTGACAAAGCGATCATTAAACTTAATAATTCCCATGAGATGCCGTTCAAACCTTTATGGATATCTCCCAAGATGTTTTATGCTTAGCGGCAGCCATTGAGGGCAAAAGGCTTCCTACGGCTTCTCTAGGCACAAATCTGATCTAGGAAATGAGGTAAAAGAAAATATTTTGAGCTCTTTGCCCTAGGTTAAGCGCTCCTGTGATTGATACAAGCAGTTTCAGAGTGGCAGCACTGGCATCAATTCCAGCTCAGTGAAGCTATTATCTCACAGCTTTTCTGAGACCAAGTCTAAGAGGCGCTGATTTTATTGTGTTGACATTTTGAAACTTTTTTGGCATTTAAGGTGATGCATGAGCTTTTGACTTGTGATTTTGTACTAGTGATGTGCAACTGTGAGACTACAAATGGGTGTTTAGACTAGCAACATTAATATACTTTATAAAAATACTTTACGTAACTGAATGTAATTTTTTCAGACACCTAATCGTATCACAATTGTATATCACAATGCATTTTGAATGGACAAACATCAATATTTTTTTCTTCTGAAATCATCCTGTGTTTCGAACTATAGAAGTTATATTATCTAGATGTATGCCATATGTTTCCACATATATTTGTATGTATGGGCTAGGCTTTATGGGTGGTTGGAGCATCTATTGATCCACGAGCCATTAAAGCGGTATTGTAGCAGACAGAGAGTGTAGCCATAAAGGCACAGTACAACATCTAGAAACTAGTGCTTATTCTCACATCATTAGCAATGAAACCCACAAACCAAACGATTAACATCCCTTCAGTTTTTCAGTTTTTGAAAATGATTGATACTTTCTATGCTTCTGTAGTCACTTACGCCTGTTTACACCTGATATTGATGAATGTTATTGATCGGATTGTTTTTTGAAAGGGAACCTTATGTTCGTTTCTTGAGAATTGGCGGTACTGCAACGCGAGCGCGAGGAATTTCTGTCCAAGTGCGTGTTGCACACTTTTCTCTCTCTCTTAACGCATCATCTCTCTTTTCTGCCTCTCCAACTGTTCTCTCTCCCTCAACATTGCAGACCCTTCGACTTCAAAAAAGCGGCCAAACCTTATTCTCTCTCTCTCGGTTGCTCGCTACTCCTCCTATCTCTCACTCTCCTCTCTCTCTCTCTCTCTCTCTCTCTCTCTTCTCTCGCTTCTCTCTCTCTCTCTTTCTCTCACTCTTCTCTCTCTCTCTCTCGCTTGCTCTCTCACTCTCGCGTCTGCTCTGTTCAGTGCGTGGCGGAGACGAGCAGCACTTTCAGTTAAACACAGATATTATGTTGCTTCTCTAATTTTACATGCAATATAAGCCAAAATCACAGCACAGCTATTGTCATTATCTATGTGTATTTGTTTCATATGACGACGGCTCGATTATCAGGATTGTTGTTCAGATTAACATCTTGTAAAGGAGACTGGTTAAGAGTTATGTAGTCTTAATGGTCGCGTTCAGTCACTATTTCATATTCATTCTGTTGTCTGACAACAGAAACATAATATAATATATTATATAATATAGTAACAAAATATACCAATGAAAACAGATTTATTGAGAATTTATCTGCATCAAAATACAGTATGTGGGCATAGAGAGGCAAACAAATGTAATAATAAACAATATAGGCTATGCACATTTTGCATGTTCAGAAGAAGTGAGCTGCCCTGTCCTGCAAAAATGTAAACAAGGTTGTGTCAGTAAATTGCTCAGTGCAAAGAAAGAGAAGTAATGGGAACCTGGTCTAATAGACATGAACAAGTTGTTAGAAAAACATCTATGACCTTTGAAAAATGTATAGTCTTCATGCTCTATGTTGACTATGGTTTCAATAATAATAAACATACATTTGCATAAAGCATCTATATTTATCCATGCCCATTAGAGAATTAAAAACGTGAAAAGTATTAATTTAAGGTACATTTAGAACAAATAAAAATGTGTGATTAATCGCGAGTTAACTCATGACAATCACGCGATTAATCACAACTAAATATTTTAATCAATTGACAGCCCTAATTATTATTAATGCTGTCAAACAATTAATCGTGATTAATTGCATCTAAAATAAGTTTTGTTTACATAATATATGTTTGTGTGCTGTATATATTTATTATGTATATATAAATACACTTACATGCATGTATATATTTCAGTAAAAATATGTTGTTTATATAATAAATACATGTATATACAATATAAATTACATTCATATAAAAAGTAAATATTTTCAAAATACTGTGTGTATTTATATATACATAATATTCATACACAGAACACACACACACACATTATGTAAACAAAAACTTTTATTTTGTATGAGATTAATCGTGATTAATCGTTTGACAGCACTAATTATTCTTATTACATTATTACTACATTGGAACTGTTTTCTATTTTAATATTTTTAAATGTAGTTTATTTCATTTTGAATCATTTTAATTTGCTGATTTGGTGCCGAATTAAACATTTCTTATTATTATCAATGTTTAAAATGGTTGTTCTGCTTTTTGTGGAAATCAGGATAAAAAAAGGTTCAGGATTCTTTGATGAATCGAAAGTAATAAAAGGCATTTCATTAAAATATAAATATTTGTTATATTGTAAATGTCTTTACTAAATATTAGTGTTAGTAATAATGATAATAATAAAGTAATGAGTCTGACCCCATACATTTTAAACTGTATTGTACGCTACTAAAAAAATACCAGTCAATCAATCAACCAGTCAATCAATCAGTCAACACAGTCAAATCAATCAAAACAATCTCAATCAATCAATCAATCAATCAATCATTCAATCAATCAATCAATCAAACAATCAAACAATCAATCATCAATCCATCAATCATTCAACAATCACTCCAATCAATCAATCAATCAATTCATGGGCAGACCATTGCTTAAAATATACTTTCGTTTCAAACAGAATGCTCATTAGCAGTTGTGTTAATTGAAAGGATTAAGGATTTTCCTTTTATTTTTAGGATTAATTTTTAAAGTATGTATAAAACCTATTTTTTTGTTTAATGGATGATTGACAGGTGACTATGCAGTTCTTTGATACTGTCTGGGAGACATCAGAACAGATTAGTGTTTACACTCCAATGTGCAATGTACTATAGTTTGTGATCACAAAATGTTTTGGACCATTTTTGCACCTGTTTTTACTGCATTGGATTGTTTACTTGTGATCATATCACACAAGACAGATAGCAGGTGTAAAAGAGGCCTCAGTAAACACCCATTGAAACAGAGAGAGAAGACTTTGCATCCATTTGCTTACCAACACAAGCTGAACACTGTAAAAGTTGTTGCATAACAAGTAACAATAGACTAATACGCTGCTGTATTTCCATCAAAACAAGAACAAAAGTATTATAAGCGATGCTTATAATCTCATTCCCTCTGGTGTACAGCTTTGTGAATCAGTATACAAAACATGCAGAGAAAGCTTGTTCAAATCAGATAACTTCCTGTCTGCTTTATACTCTTCTATAGAGAGAGTATCTTAAATTGAATCAGTGCCTATGACTCCACAAGCATTAGGGTGTTGGCTGGGAGTGGTGGACAATCGATTCAGCCAAGAGAGGGAGAGAGCGAGAGAGAGGATTATGGGAGAGAAGGAAGGAGAAAAAGCTCAGGGAACAGATGGGGTGCAGTCCGTGCGACGAGAGAGAGATGGGTGATTATGAAGAGTGAGTGACATACTGCGGCAGCGCCATACTCGTTACGCTTGCTTATAGCTCTTCCTGAAGAATATTTTCATGGAAGATACATGTGTGTGGAATAAGATTAGCCTTGATAATGAGGTTTAGCTAAGGCGAAAACAGGATGATCTCATTCATATTGTTAGGCATCTGTATTAAAGTGTTCATGTACATTTTTGTACTTTTGAATAGACACTTAAAGGTACACAATACATGTATTGGCAGTATATAAAGCACAATCCCTTGTGCGTCTTGAGAGATGTACAACAAATCCTCAAATTGCTCAAGCATTACCTCCAAATCTCCATGAATTATGGAGAAAAATGTTCTGGGTAACATTTTTTAAATAGCTAATTTATTTACACATTAGATCCAGTCATTTGAATGTTTTGCATGGATATGCAAATATGACATGCGAATGAAACAAGGTGTAACATTAGCATGTGCATCTTCATAAATCTAAATAGAGACGCACATGTATTCAATATTTCTCATTATTAACAATGCTGTGTAATGTTAAGTTTAAAACACGTTTGAAAAGTATTCAGAATTCATTACGTAAAATTAGTAAGATTGCGTTATACTAACTATAGTGATATATATACTAACATCATGTAATATGTAATCAATGGACTACAGTTTGTAAGTAATCTACCCAGCTCTGTTATTAACTAACTATTAACTATGACTTTTGTCTCAATAAACTCCTAATTTGCTGATTATTAAGTAGTTGTTAAGTTATATGGGAAGGATTAAGGGATCGGAAATGTGGTCATTCAGAATAAGACATTAATATGTGCTTTATAAGTACATATAAATAGTCAAAATTTTAGCAATATGCATGTTAATAAGCAACTGGTTTAGAGAGAGTAAGTCCCTATACTGAAGTGTTACCCAATATTTTATTAACCTGGTCCAGTGTATCTATGGTTAAAATACACAAATCAACAGGTGTATGAGAAGCAAAATTACCTGCAGAGACATGTGCAGCTGAAAAGAAAATCACAAACACTTACAGACATTACGCATTAACATGTAGGCTGTTTTAAGTCCATGTTTAGCTCCAGGATGCCTCTTAATGCAAGTTGCCATGGTGATAACCAGGAACAGGACTGGAATCTTAACTCTCAAAGAAGAGAAAAACAACAGAGATGGCAAGCAAAGTCTTTTCATGCGGTGTGAAAGAAGCCTTGGAAATGTTTTTTTTTTGTACATGCATTGATTAGATACTTTAATAGAAAGTGACTGATGAATAACATAGGAGATTAGGAAGCCAGGAATATACGCAGTCACAAAAAATCTGCATAAACCTGCATCATGTTCTTTTTCAGTCTTGTTTAAGGAATGTTTATACATTTTTACTGCACAACAAGCAGGGCCGTGCACAGACCTTTTGAGGGGCATGTGCTGAAACTGAATAAAATGCCCCCTCCCCCCCACACACACACTTTTTTTAATTGGTCACATCTTAATGACAAATTAAAAAGCACAAAATAATTGTCTCAAAAGCTTTAGATTTATTTCCTATTAATAACATAATAATAATAATATAGATAATGTACAGTAGATATACAGGACAACAGCAATCTTCTGTGAGCCATGTGCTTGAAGATGTTTATGACTTCACCGTGATCCACTGGGATGTCCCTCTCTACACAAAGTTAAATAAAAATATGTTTGAAGAAAATGATTTTTTTGTAGCTATTCTGTTTGGTTTTATAAGCTAATTTGCATTGTTTGGTTAACATGTTTATGTATGTCATTGAGAAGAGGGGAAGGTAAAGCAATGAGTCAAGTATTTTTGCCTAACTATTTTGAAATATAATTTAAATGTCTAACACAATTCCAGTCAAAATAGGAGATTATAAGAAACTATAGCATATCCAACATGTATCCGCATATCTGGCAAAAACTTGAAACTGTGGAGGACCAGGGATGTTGGTCTTTTGAAGATCTCTTATTCACTACACTTTTCCTAAAATAAGCCAGCAGTGAAAAAAATTATAAAATATTGTGAAAAGTACAGTTGCAGTGAAAAGTTTGAATTGTGCCAGAGCTCTCCCCTCCTAATCCTATATATCTGCATGATAAAATATAAAGATTTCGCAGTGATCTGATTCTGTAATGTTTTTGCTTTTTTTAGTTACTACAACATTACTGTATTAAAACCATGTTTTACTTCATTTATACATATGAAGACGAGCTAGATAAAAAAATTAGCT
Organism: Ptychobarbus kaznakovi; assembly: GCA_027422405.1. NCBI lineage: Eukaryota > Metazoa > Chordata > Actinopteri > Cypriniformes > Cyprinidae > Ptychobarbus > Ptychobarbus kaznakovi. The sequence continues at coordinate 63,413 of JAPDDN010000646.1, forward strand.
AGCTAATACGTGCATATTAACAGGGTAAACATTAGCCATGCAACCATATAATGTGATTAAATGTTAACAAACTAAGTGTATCAGCAATCATAAATCAAAGAAGAAATATCTTAGAAATATAGGTGACGAGGATCACTCAAATGCAGTTACGGGGTTTTTGACCAGCAAATGTGTGCAAATGTGCATTTCTTCTGTCATTAAAATGGTGGGATCACATTACAACTTCATCAACAGGTTACAAAGTGTAAAATACATTTGGCCAAAATCTAATTTGATTAAAGATGAATTGCTACTGTCTGTATGCACAGGCTATTTAAGTGTATGACTAAGATGGCAAATGATAGACCCCTCTTTCTAGGGTCCCACCTGTCTCAGACCTCAAATACATAAAATATGAGCCTTTATAGATCTAGTGTTTCTTGCATAAACAAAACACTGTACACGTATTCAAACAACAAGATATTTACTGTGCAAGACATCATTCAGCTGCTGTGCAAGGTTGCCAGGTTTTCACAACAAAACCCACCCAATTGCTATTCAAAACTAGCCCAATCGTGTTTCGAGGGGAGGGGGGCTCCCATTAAACATCGCATCCTGTCTATGTTTATTTGTTTATTTTATTATGAAATGGTTTAAATGTTTGGCGGTTCCCACCTCCGTCTTCCCATATTTATGAACTTTGTGATTTACAATCAGAATTTGCTGTTACTGCTTTTACTACTCTGGGACAGGGTTTCATAACCCATGGTTAAAAGTCCTGTGCAGAGTTGGGATAAAAGTCACCGTAAGCTGTTTTTTCTGTAGTTGCTGCTGAATGTTTCAGTGCTCATACAACGCTATCTCATGACCAATGTATACGTATTTTACGAGGTGGCTAATTTGAACGAATTCGTAAGACCTCACTCTTACGATTTTGTACGATTTGTCTTGACCCCAGTAATGGATAGGTTTACGGGTGGAGTTATTTGGAGTTATTTGGTAAATATTACGTATTTTACGAGGTGGCTAATTTGAACGAATTCGTAAGACCTCACTCTTACGATTTTGTACGATTTGTCTTGACCCCAGTAATGGATAGGTATTACGGGTGGTAGGTCATTCGTACGAATTCATACGAATTGAGGAAATCGTAAAATACATACGGTTTAGTAATAATCGTACCAATTCCTATGAGTGAAGTCATACGAATTCGTATGAATTAGCCACCTTGTATAATATTTACGAATTGCCATGAGATTAGGGTTGGCTCATAAGTGTCAGAATGCAAGACTGTATTCGCAGAGACAGGGTTAGAAATAAACATTCTGTGGGAGTTGAACCATGGCTTGCAGAGACGCCAATGCTCATTTTGTCTTCTTCTCTTATGAAAATGGACAGGTGCCTTTGATTATTCCACCCAGATTACCCTCATGACCATATGATCACCATTTCCCAGGGAGAACTGACAGGTGCACAGATGGCTCACTATTGCAGTTCTCCTTCAAACTTGTCCATCTGGAGAATAAGTGGCAATTTAATGTCCCGTGTGAGCAGGACAGGTTCTGGTGTAAATGGAGTGAATGCTCTCTCCTCCTCTATGGTCCATTTCACTGTCCAGGAGATGAAGTACGTGTTCCTTCCAGTACACTAAGTGGATAATAACTTCATCCAGGTAGACTTTAGTCAGGCTTTGTGCCAAGAGAACAGAGTTTTCACACACTTCCTTAGCTCTTAATCCAATAACTTGCAAACCTGACCTTGTTGCAGGATCAGAGATATCATTAGATCCCTCAATACTCTTACACCGAGTTGGCTATGATGGCAGTGGGCACTGAAAGCCCATGGACAAGGGTGATGGTACACTTGATTGCTTGTTTCAAGCAAAAAATCACTTAATTTTGACTTGTTTTTTCTGAAAACAAGACAATCTTTTGTACTTTTCTGAGTTTATTTTGGCTGGAAACAAGACAAAAGTAAGAAAAGCATTATTTTGCAGTGCAGTACTCAGTAGTACTCGAGACAATACTGTGTCTCAAGCCTGGGCTGAAGAGCATGTTTTCATAAACTTGTCATAAATTTGGGAGCATTTGGACTCAGTCTTGACAGTCCGGTCTTGAGTGGTACAACACTGCGGATACTTACAACATTTAGTAGTACAACACTGCGGTCTGAATCGATTCATATGATCCACTCGGTGCTACAGTGTCTTTGGACAGAAGTGCACTGTGTGTTTGCTGCTCAGGTTTGTGTGACATTGAAGCAAAACCAGACTTTATTCAGCCTAAAAGAAAACGTTATTTAAACTGTCTGTAGAGTTAACATGCAGATCTCTGTGTTGACTCAGGCTCGACCCTCTTATGGTCTCAATCTTTTTTGTGGGGCATTTTTGCCTTTTAGGATATGACAGTATATATATTGACTGGAAACAAAGTGGCAGAGAGAGGGGGAACAGGATTGGCAAAGGACTGTGAGCCGGTACTCGAACTCAGGACACCCAAAGCACAACGGCTCTATATGTCAATGCACTGCCCATAAGACTATCAGCCGACCTGGTCTCAGTTATTACTCCGAAAGCCAAAGTATACTTCAGTTTTTACATGTACATGAGGGTCCACGTGATGCAAATTTCATCACCTCAAAGGGATTGTTCACCCAAAAATGAAAATTAGCCTGTTTTACTCACCCTCGAGGCATCCTATGTGTATATGACTTTCTTCTTTCAGACGAATCCAATCAGAGTTATATTAAAAATTGTCCTGGCTATTCCAAGCGTTATCATTGCAGTAGGTGGGTGTTTCTGTTGAACAGTCCAAAAGACGTCAACAGAAATCCATAATAAAATGTGCCTCTCACGGCTATGGGGGTGGTAATAAAGGCCTCCTGTAGCGAATCCATGCTTTTTTGTAAGAAAAATATCCATATTTCAAACATAATAAACACTTCTCTCTCACTTCATCTAACTGTCATAAGCGGAAGCTGTTCCGGCGGATGACGTTGGACGAACACGGAGAGAGAACAAAACAAAAAAAAGGATTTTGATATAAGCCAAGAGGAGACTGGTTTTTCCTTTGCTAAAGAAAGGAAACTTTGCTTCCTTTGCTCCTGTAAACAAACTCGTGAGACTAGCATATCTCAGATTTGCGCACACGACACATACTTCCTACATCATCTGCTGGAACGGCTTCCACGTATGACACAGCGGAAGTGAAAGAAAAGAGTTTATTATTTTTGAAATATGGATATTTTTCTTACAAAAACACATGGATTTGCTACAGGAGGCCTTTATTTGCCGTGTGAGACACGTTTTATTATGGATGTGTGGGTTTTATTTGACGTCTTTTGGACTGTTCAACAGAAACACCCAACCACTGCAATGATAACGCTTGAAATAGTCAGGACAATTTTTAATATAACTCTGATTGGATTTGTCTGAAAGAAGAAAGTCATATACACCTAGGATGCCTCGAGGGTGAGTAAAGCACAGGCTGATTTCCGTGAACTATTTGGGTGAACTAACCCTTTAATAGTCCTGTACATGCACCACCCAAATTTTGTAACCGGTTGCACATGTGCATTGACTTAGTTTTGCACTAATCAGTTGTTCCACAAGGTGACAACACTGGCCCGAGCTGTTGTTTCACAGTAGAAAACTAAAGAGACAGAACAACAAGAAAATAGTGGAGACTACAATGGCCGCATTGACAAGCGTTTGTGTGAAAGGGATGTGAGATAGCAGCAGCTTTAGATTAAAAGAGTGCAAAGACATTTTTATCGGTCATAACTTCTGGAGACAAATAGCGCAGAAGCTTTCTATAGGGCATGTGTAGACCGCCTGCATTCGCATACACCTCAAATGGATTATACTTTGAAAGGCTGCGCATACAGCTGTGCATAAAAAACACTTAGTATACTTGGGCTTTGACTCAATTTACTCAGGTCTCTACCTGGACCCAGACTCAAAATAGCTGGTCTCGACTACAGCACTAGGTGATGTGTATTGTTCCCCCTGTTGGTACTGCTTTAGGAAGCATGGATGATTGTGCCAGGCTTACATTACTTTTGGACAGACTTTGAAGTTGATGATACACGGGCAACATTTTTTGCAAGGCTGCCATCAACAGACAACCAGGTGAGACACACGACTGATCTAAAGTATCCAAATTGGTTGCCCTTTCTCAATGGGAAAGTGCCCAGGAAACATTGCTCAAAAAGTTGCCCCATGTATCATCACCTTGAGGCTGAGTCTCATGAGCCATTGGGACAATCCTTCTATATAAGTACTGTGATCCCTTACAGGATGACTCAACATCATGTCCTTATTTATTCATCTGATAGACTTTTGCATATGCCTATAAACATTTGTGTCCTATTTCTTGTGTTCAATTTCTGTTCTGTTTCTCCACAGTGTGAAAGTCGTGGGGAGTTGCTGGTCTCTCTTTCCTACCAGCCCGTTACTCAAAGGCTTAATGTGGTAGTCCTCAAGGCCAAACACCTGCCAACCATGGACATCACTGGCCTGTCAGGCAGTAAGTACACACCACACAAATACATAGATATTCAAATGATCCCATTTATGATGCCAAAACCTTGACAAATTCTAATGCCTTTATTTCCCTTCTCCGCCCACAGACCCTTATGTTAAAGTGAACGTCTTCTACGGCCGCAAGCGCATAGCCAAGAAGAAGACGCATGTGAAGAAATGCACACTCAATCCCGTTTTCAATGAATCATTTATCTACGATGTTCCCGCTGAGCTAATGCCGGACATCTCTGTTGAGTTTCTGGTCATTGATTTTGACCACACCACGAAGAATGAGGTCGTGGGTCGCCTGGTTCTGGGTGGTCAGAGCCCTATTTCATCAGGGGTGACTCACTGGAGGGAAGTCTGTGACAACCCAAGGCGGCAGATTGCCAAGTGGCATAACCTTATAGAGTACTAGTGTCTGGTTATCACATGGGGAAAGCAAAATGCATTATACCAGTTCCTTCCTGTCAGCCCCTTTATAGAAAGAAGCCCATTTAACAGTCTCTCCTTTTCCCTGTACAGATAGGTGTATGAGAGGATAAGTATGTGTGGCAGGACGTAGGACCAGGAAAATACACTTAGAAAGTTCTCTAATGAACTCATACGTCTAAGACTCATACGTCATAGCAAAAATAACCACGTCAGTGTGGTTTATGGCTCTGATTAGATAACACTAAATTCGATTATAAGAGAATTATACCTGTATGACAGTAATACCACAGTATCCTCAGAGCCTTTTACCAGTATGCCGGTATATTCACAATATATATATACACCACTTTCAATTAGCCGCATGCTAGAGCTAGTGAGACACTTTTATTTTTAGGATAATGGAGGGTTGTATGAAAAAGTGAGTTTTAAAGTCCACTTTTTAAGAAAATAATGGGGTGAATGTTTTGATAGTGTAGGATAAAAATGGATGAAAAGTGATATAAACTGGACACCATCATGAGCATTTTTGCTAACATGCTAATATTTACCACAGAAGACAAGGTTGAAATATGGCTATTATTCATATCCAGCTAAAAAGTAATGTTAAATCTTGTAATGACGCTGAAATTGAGATGAAAATTCTCTGGAGAAAATAAAACTCCAAATTCCAGTTAAACAAAACTTGATGTTAAAGCAGTCTTCAGCCAACCACCAAATTAAAATTAGAGATCGTCAGCTAAGTATTAAAAATAAATGTGATATATGAACACAATCTGATGTACCATATAGTAAAGCCAGTCTACATGTTCCCCATTTGTATGCTGTAGCTGCTTTAATTATTTGTAGCTGTACTTGTACATTATTGTTCTTTTCTCCATCTTGATGACTTGGACAATGCACTTCTATGATCTGTGTTGTCGGCGTATCTCAACATATCTACTATTCATTGATTTAAATTACATTTAGTTTTTT
>JAPDDN010000379.1:0-10000 GCA_027422405.1 Ptychobarbus kaznakovi
ATATAAACATTTATTTCAAAGAAAAAAACATGATAATTCTGGGAACGTCAGTTTACGTTTTTTCTCTGTAAATTTTAGCATTAACCATTTAACAGGTTTTTACTGTAGCATTTTCACAGTTTTTTAATACCGTTAAAATCACGGTAATTTTTTTTACAGTGTAGGTAAGGGGATATAAAATACAGTTTGAACAGCAGAAAACCATTTACGCCTATGGAATGAACACATAAACATGGAAACCTAACGTGCGTAGTGTGTGTGTGTCTGTCTCTCTCTCTGTGTGTGTGTGCGCGCGTGCGAGTGGGAGTGAGTGAGAGAGAGAGTGTGTGTGTGTGTGTGTGTGTGTGTGCGTAAAGCTGTCCATCAACGTGAATAACCGTGTGTTCTTCTCTGTTTCTTCAGGTTTCTGATGGAGATGCAAGCAGCAGCAGGTAAAGATGCTCGTCTCCCTCTCCTGTGTTTGTCCTTCTCCTCCGTCTCTCTCTCTGTAGTGTCTCAGTCCTCAGCTCTGGCTGTGTAAATGTTGCTGTGTGTTTAGAGGTAAAACACACTCATCTGATCTTCACAGACGGCGAGGGACACGCGTGTGAAGTGCTGCATGATTGCCTGTGTGTGTTTCTCTGCTCTCAGCTCTATTCACTGATGTTTCACTGCTAAACCGTTGGAGAATGACAGATGATGGTAATTTTGAGGTTGATACAGCGGCTGTTGATAGTAGTGTTTCTGTGCTTCATTACGAGATCTCTGCTAGTAAACGCTGATCATTTGATGGAGTTTAACAAGCTCTGAGACAAATGGGATGAAGCAGTCAAACTTCTCACGCAACTTTTCTCAAGTCACTTATACTGTTTTTTTTTTGTGTACGGTCATTTTCTAAAGTTTTTGCTCTCTCACACACATACGCACGCGCGCGCGCACACACACACACACATACACACACACACACACACACACACACACACACACACACACACACACACAACACACACACACACACACACACACACACACACACACACACACACAGACAGACACACACACGGAGACACCACACACACACACACACACACACACACACACAGACGCACACAGAGAGACACACACACACACACACACACACACACACACACACCCACACCCACACACACACACACAGAGACAGACACCACACACACACACACACAGAGACAGACACACACAACACACACACACACACACACACACACACACACACACACACACACACACACACACACACACACACCAACACACAAACACACACACACACACACACACACACACAGAGAGAGACAGACACACACACACACAACACACACACAGACACACACACACACACCACACAAACACACAGGGACGAGACAACAGACACACACACACGGAGAGAGAGAGAGAGAGAGAGAGAGAGAGAGAGAGAGAGAGGGGGGGGAGAGAGAGAGAGAGAGACACAGACACACACACACACACACACACACACACACACACAGAGAGACACACACACACATACACACACACACACACACAGAGACACACACACACACACACACGTGATGCTTCATGCAGCTCACGGAGTGTATTTTGATTTGCAGACTGAAATATTAAAGCGCATTTTATAAATCAAGTCGGCATTAAATAAATATTCCCCTTATATATCTGTTTTCTAAATGCATGTTACAGATATTGTGAATGATTCATCGTGCAATTAAACAAATAACAAAATGTAACCTTGTTATTTAAAATATTTGGTTTACTTTCTAGCGTAGCTATTCTTTAACTTGGTCCTCATTATTGAAGTACAACTCCATGCAAGCAGCCCACACTCTAAGATTTCTTTAATTTAAAAATATTTAAATTTTCATTCATAGGATATATAGTTGCAGAAAAAATGAAGTGCCATTGCTTTATTGACTGATGTTTTCATAGACCTTCAGTTGTTATGCTTTCAAACTTCATGCCATTTTTATGCATGAAATTTCACAGTATTTCCCTGAGTCACAAATCTATAATGATACAATTTTACTTGATGCCGATGACATTTTTTGTATGATATTAATATCCTTTTAGAATAATTGAACATAAATAGGTCAAGCAAAACAAATGTGATTATTTCTGATAACTTTTAACTGCATGCAAACATATATATGGTAAAGTACAATTTTAGCGTCTCTTATTCTGTCCATTATTTTCTTATTAGTAATTGGCAACCCTAATAATGACGTAATTATCTCCCAGACAGTCACCTTGCTCAAAAGAAAGTCAGATTGTTGGAGAATTGCAAACAAAAAAAAATAGGCGGCACTAAAAAGGCCAGAATATATAAAAAACAAACGCTCTAGAAAAATAACAATGGATTACAAAGCTGTGTAATATCAGTGCACTATTGCAGACTTAAATACTGAGGCTTTAATTACACTATTTTAATATAGTAATCAAAGTTACATTACTTTAATAAAGTCATTGAAATAGTTACACTACTTGTAACTTGTAATCTGTAACTATTACATTTCCAAAATAACCTTCTCAACGCTGCGGGTAGTGTTGACGAGTTTTGTGGTGTGCGAGTAATGTGTGTGTGTCAATTAAAGCCCCCCCCCCAATGCTCAAGACATGGTTACTGTATCTGCCTTGCTCACAGCTACTATAACATAAGTCTTTGGGAAAAACAGTTACTATACATCTGAAATGTTTAACTAATGTCTGTATTGTCAAAAATATACAGTATTCAAAGTGATTTCAAATCAGCTTATTAAATACAAAACGAGAAAACTTTCAATTCAGGTTAATACAGCTACATATGGACAAAAATGTAAATACACAAAAGTAAAAAAGAAGCAAACAAATCAATGTAAGATTGTAAGATTTCGTCATGTGAATGTTGGTGTGTGTGAAAGTCTTATATGTAATATATTAATGTCCAAACACCGTCTATAGCTGAAGTTGGCTGATAGTACATTAATAATCCAAACACCAGACTCAGGAACAGTCAGAAATAGTCCAAACTTCAAATCCATATTCAAACTGACCACGATGTGAGTCCTAACTCTTAGCATCAATCCAAACATAGGCCACCATACACCCTGCAAAAAAACATCAACTCCTTACCCTCAGACTGGGCTTGAAACGACACATTTCCCAACCAGACACTGTTATTGATGCTCCTTCTACCACATGGCTTTACTTAAGAGAACCTGAATCACTCTAGCACCCCTAGTGGTAAGGAAGAAAACTGCCCACACAATTATCATTAACAGGCTCATGTCTGTTGCACCTCAAATATGACTCGTGAGATCCACTTTACTGCAGACTTTCAAACTCCCCCAACTGTGATTTTCTAATGACCCTGAAGACATTGATTCGCATGCTCAGGTGTGTTTGATTAAGGTTAGAACTGAACTCTGCAGGAACGTGTAGCTCGTGAACCCGATTTGTGCATCCCTGGCATATTTGAAACAACAGGTTCTGTTTTGGGTTGAGCTCCATTCCAGTGCAAATTGAGTGGCTAAACAATGGCCAGGCAATGTGTGTATTCTCCTCGTTGCATTACAGGGCTGCCTTCACAAAACCTGCGTGGGCCCAAAGGTACAAAAGTCGCTCTGGGCTCAGAACGGGCCATTATGGGATAAATGCGGGCTGTCTCATAGTGTGGGTTGTTCACAGAGAGCCTGCGGTGAGCCCAAAGCTGTGGGCCTCGGCTGGGCCGGTTTAGGTTTGGTGTGGGCTGGCCCTCAAAAAGCCAGCATGGGCCCCGCAGGGGATACATTGACAGTATTAAGGCCAATTCACACGACACAGACAAACGTCAACAAACTAGTCTGTTGGAGTGTGTTGGATCAGTGTGTTACCTCTGTTGGCATTGGTTTTCACCAGACTGAACATGATTATAGATATAGGATCATCCATTTTGATTATTATTTTTCATAAGATTCTAAACTCAAACGGCCAACTTGTTTGTTGGAGTTGTTGGATTTTGTCTGTGCGGTGTGTATTGTCTTTTACAGATACATTATCCAGTGAATATTTATCTTTCTGTAAGACCAGGGCCCGTATTTATCAAGCTCCTCAAAGTGCCATTTAAACACCTAGTGTGTGTGTGTGTGTGTGTGTCTGTAGATGAGTGTGAGTGTGTGTGTCTGAGGAGTGTGTGTGTGTCTGTAGGTGAGTGTGTGTGTGTGTCTGTAGATGACGTGAGTGTGTTGTGTGTGTAGGTGAGTGTGTATTAGGTGTGTGTGTGTGTATGTAGATGAGTGTGTGTGTGTGTGTGTGTCTGTAGGTGAGTGAGTGTGTGTGTGTGTCTGTAGATGAGTGTGTGTGTGTGTGTCTGTAGGTGAGTGTGTGTGTGTGTGTGTATGTAGGTGTGTGTGTGTGTATGTAGTGTGTGTGTGTGTGTGTGTGTGTGTGGTCTGTAGGTGAGTGTGTGTGTGTGTGTGTGTGTGGGCATGTTTATGTGGTTTATGAGGACACACATTTTGTATAATGACATGGGTATGACATAGGTATTACAAGGAGAAGGTGATTTATGAGGACATTTTCAGTGTGCCCATAATTAAAAACGCTTATAAATCATACAGAGTGAGTTTTTTTGAGGGAAAATAGAAATGCACCGTCTCCTGTGAGGGCTAAGTTTAGGTGTAGGGTAGGTGAAGGGCAATAGCACATACGGTTTGTACAGTATAAAAACCAATACGCCTATGGAAAGTCCCGTAAACCATAAAAACCAACATGTGTGTGTGTGTGTGAGTGTGCTGTAGGTGATTGTATGTGTGTCTGTAGGTGATTGTGTTGTATGTGTGTGTCGTAGGTCAGTGTGTGAGGTGTGTGTGTGTAGTGTTGTGTAGTGTCTGATGTGTGTATAGTGAGCTGTGTGTGTCTGGTGAGGTGTGTGAGTGTGTATGGTTAGTGTTGTGTGTCTGATAGGTGGATTTTCAGTGTTTAATGTGAGTGTGTCCTCTAGGTGAGTGTAGTAGGTGTATTTTGTAGAGTGTAGTGTGTGTAAATGTGTGCCTGTAGGTGTGTGTGTGTGTAGGTGGATGTGTGTGTGTGTGTGTGATGGTGATATGTGTGTGTGTTGTGAGAGACAGCAGGTGTTTATGTGTGTATGTAAATGTGTGTCTGTGTTACGGCAGCTCGTTTCGACCGTACATAAAGTACAAGTACACCGAAATAATGACTTGCAAGATTTTACTAGTCTTCAAAAATACAGATAACTTAATATAACGAAGTCTAGGGTTCAAAATCAAAGGGGAGAAATCAACATCCAAGTGGGGAGAAGAAAAGGTTGGTATGGGCTGTAAACAATTAAAGGTTCGCAAAAGAAGGGACTCCTCCAGAGGCTGTCGATCCCCTGGACGAAGTGAAGAGGAGTGTTTGAGTCCAATGTTTTATCCTCTCCATAATTAAGTGATGAGCAGGTAACAGGGGTGTGCGATCTCCCACGCTCTCCTGGAAGAACACCGCCACCAGCAGGCGAGCAAGTAGAACGCAGGGTCGTAACACCTCCCTCCTAAAAAAAAAGATTCGGCAACGAATCTAAAAACAAAAACAAAGAAAAGACAGTTAAACACTATCCAGAACGAACACAATAAGTTCCGGTGGTCCAAAGGAACGTCGTTTTCTCTTCATTCTTTAACACCTCTGGGCCCTAGAGATGCAAAGAAAAGGAACAAACAACGTAGACATGATGTTACGCTCTAGAAAGTGTGTCAGCTATAACATCAGTCCACTGAAAAGATAACTTCGGACTCAATAAATCGGTAAGAGGTGAGACTACACTGGCAAAATTTTCGCAAAAACTCCGATAATATCCCACCATGCCGAGAAATCGTCGCAATTCACGACGAGTGGTGGGAGCTGGAAAGTTACAAATGGCTTCAACTTTAGTCTCAACAGGCTTTACACAACCATTTCCCACTACCTTACCCAAATAGGTAACGGTTGCCTTCGCGAATTCAGACTTAGCGAGATTAACTGTAAGATTAGCCTTTGCTAAACGAGAAAAAAGTTCCTTAATCTGGTTAAGATGCTCAGACCAGGAGGAACTATACAACACGATGTCATCAAGATATGCCTCACATCCTGACATTCCACACAGTATACGGTTTACGAGTCGCTGGAAAGTCGCAGGTGCATTTCGAACTCCGAAAGGCATTACTGTATACTGCAGGAAAGCATCAGGTGTAACGAAGGCAGATAATTCCTTCGCACGATTAGTCAAAGGCACTTGCCAATACCCCTTTAAGAGGTCGAATTTACTAACGTAACGGGCAGAGCCAATATGATCGACGCAGTCATCAACTCGAGGTAAAGGGAAACAGTCCGGCTGTGTCACAGAGTTAAGTTTTCGATAATCTGTGCAGAATCGATATGAGCCATCAGGTTTATTTACTAGAACACAAGGAGAACTCCATGAACTGAAACTAAATTCAGCCAGACTATGAGTAAGCAGATAGTTCACACCTCTGTTTCAGCAAATCTCTTTAAAAGGATTGACTCGATAGGCGTTCTGTTTAACTGGACATGAGGTTCCTACGTCGATATCATGTTCTATGATAGAAGTGCGACCAGGAACATCAAGGAAAAGAGAGGGAATATGACCACCACCATTCAGTGACATCACTCCTCTCTTTCAAATAAGAAAGATGAGAGGACAGGTTAAGAAGAATCTCAGAGTTTTTAAAGTCGCCCGTCGACCTTTTCTCAAGAAAGAAAACTCTCATCTTCATCAGCATTCTCTAAAGAATCCCCACTCGTGCTGCGAAAGAGAGTAGACGATTCTGGAAAAGAGTTTACCACATTAACAGTACGAACAGGAGCTATATACAATTTCAACAGGTTACTATGACAGACTTGTACTTTTTTCCTCCGGTCAGGAGTACTCAACAGATAATTATTATTGGAAAGACGTTTAACTACACTGTAGGGGCCTGTAAATTTAGCCTGAAATGGGTTGGCAGGTAGAGGCAGCAAAGCCAGTACTTGATCACCCACCTGAAACTCTCTTAACTTAGCTTTTCTGTCAAAATGTTGTTGCATTTTTATCTGAGACTTACTCAACTTCTTTTTAGCGAGAGCTCGTGCCTCATACAATCTACGTCGAAATCCATTCACATAATCTGCAATGTTTTCAGAAGGTTTAGACATTCGCCACCCCTCAGCTAACACAGCTGTAGGTCCTCGCACTACATGTCCGAACACCAATTCATTTGGGCTAAACCCAAGGCTTTCTTGGATTACCTCACGTATCGCTAATAACATCCACGGCAGACCTTCTTCCCAATCCGCATCGAGTTCCACACAATATGACCTCAAAAGGGACTTCAGGGTTTGATGAAACCTCTCAAGAACTCCTTGACTCTGCGGATGATAGGCACTAGAAATATTGTGGTTCTACTCGAAGTTGACGCAGGGCTTTTGAGAACTGTTTTGACATGAAGTTCGAACCCTGATCGGACTGAATAACTTGGGAATTCCAAGGTCGACATAAAATTAGTGAGGGCCTTCAAGACAGATTTTGTAGTGATGGACCTTAACGGATAAGCAGCAGGATAACGAGTAGTCTGGCACATAACGGTTAGAAGGTATTGGTGACCAGTCTTAGACCGGGGCAAAGGACCAACACAGTCAATTATCAAATGCTCGAAAGGAGTGGAAACGACGGAAATAGTTGCAACGGAGCAACAGGCACTTTTGATTCGGTTTACCGTTGATCTGGCATGTATGACAAGATCGGATATGTTTTGCCACATCTCGTTTTACCTTAGGCCAATAGAACTGCCGCAAGACCCGATCATACGTTTTACGAACTCCGGTATGACCAGCAAGTCCTTGATGAGCCAAATGCAACACAGTCTCTCACTGTAATAGGAACCACAATCTGAGTTTTAGGTTTCTAGAGAAACATCTTTATGCAGGACCACTGTCCGACAAAGCAGACCATCATCAAGAAAGTACGAAGAGGATGGAGCATCAGAACACTTCTTAGACCCTGCTGCAAAAAAATAAAGGTTTAAGAGTGTCATCGCTCAGTTGAGCTCTAATTAAATCCTCTCGAGAGATCTGTAACAAAGTAGTCAGAGAACAGTCATCAACATCAGAGAGATCAACATTAGTTCTCAAGAGTGGATAGAACCTCAGATGTATCAGCAGATTCACTTTGCAGCACTGTTGAATCTTTCTGGTCAGAAGACAACGAAGGGAAGGACTTCAGGTCTCTTTGCTCAGGACATTTAGACACATCAGATCCTAGCTCACCTGTATTAACAGTATAAAAGAAAGTGTCATGCAGTGGAACCTCAACTTGATTTTCAGATAATGGTTTAGCCATTGATCGAGTAACTGCACAAGCTGGAAACAAATCTGGAAATTCTCTACAATTTTTAACATCAGATTTCCTAGGTATACATGCTATTATGGGCGGAGCTGCCACACCACTCCGTCCCCAAACATTCCCACCAGCTAAATCATTTCCCAGAATAAATGTAATCCCAGGGACTGGAAGTGCAGAACGAACACCAACTATTACATCACCAGATACAATGGCAGAGGAAAGATGGATTCGATGCAAAGGCACTTCAACAAACCCCATCTCAAAACCTCGCACTAATACATGAGTTCCAGTAGCAGTTTCAGAAGTTAAAGGCAAAATTCCTTCTAAAAGAAACGACTGCGCGGCTCCCGTATCTCGAAGAAGACGTACTGGCACCGTTTCGTTTGAACCAGGCAATGACACATTTCCCCCAGTGATAAAGGGTGTATAATCAACGGATGAAGTTATACACTGATCAACAGATTTATCACTAGAACTAGATAAATGACGATCTTTCTCATCACGAGTGTCAATAGTGAATGGTGAGGTAGAAACTAAAGCAACAGGTTTCGACAATCTCTCTTTCTTCTTAAGAATAAGACAGTCAGATATTTTATGACCAGGCTTTTTACAATAAAAGCAAACCATGTCTCGTGAGAGGGCCGGTTTACTGGAATGTTCAGCAACTGTCGCCCTAATATTCCCACTCATCACAGGAGACTTTGTCTTAGGTTGAAAGCAAAACTTGGACTTACTCATATCGTTGGTTTTAAGACCGACTGAACTAAATGACCGACGATGGGTTAACACAAATTCATCAGCCATGATAGCAGCTTCAGAAAGTGTATTCACCTTGTGTTCAGTAAGATGCGTAGCCACAGCATGAGGAACACAATGTTTAAACTCCTCTAAGAGCACCAATTCTCTTAACTGCTTTTTAGATGTAACTTTCATTGAAATACACCAGCGATCAAATAAGTTCTCTTTTTCTCTTGCAAATTCAACATGAGTACATTCATCAACTTTAGTCAAATTCCTAAATTTTTGACGATATGCCTCAGGCACGAGTTCATATGCATGTAACAGCAGATTTCACCACATCATACTCACCACTCTGTTCCAGTGAGAGTGCAGAATAAACTTCCTGAGCTTTACCTGTGAACACACACTGTAACAAAGTCCAAAAGCTTTTCGGCCATTTCATGGATAAAGCAACACGTTCAAAGTGATAGAAATATTTATCCACTTCCTTTTCAGAAAATGGCGGCACTAATCTCATATTTCTGTGAACATCAAACACAGGTTCAACTGCATTCGCATGTTGCACATTCACTTGTGAAACTTCAGCTGTCTTTGCTGCTAATTCTAATTCCAATTTTTTTATCTGAAACGCTCTCTCTTCTCGTTCCTTCTCGAACTCAAGCTCCATTCTTCGCATACCTAACTGATGATCTAATTTTCTCTCTTCAAATTCTCTTTCTACCGCTCGCTCTTTCATAGCGCGATCATCACGTTCAGCACGAATTTTCGCGGCATCTAAACACAATTGCTTCTCTTGCAAAGACAATTCTGGAAATTTTGTCTCACTTTCACTATAAACCTCAGCAGGAGTAGACACAAACGATTCACTGGGAGTAATTAACTCAGTGCTTACCTCTATAACTCCTCTATCAACAAGTG